>JAVQJF010071953.1:0-29968 GCA_036023855.1 Gadopsis marmoratus
TAAAAGGCGGTTTTTCCTTGCCACTGTCGCCTAGTGCTTGCTCATGGTGGAATTGTTGGGTCTGTACATATAGTGTTGGCTTGGACTTGCTCTATATTAACAAGTGCTATGAGATAACTCTGTTATGATATAGCGCTATATAAATAAAATTGAATTGAATTGAATTGAACGTTGGACCGAGTCAGACATCTCAAAAACTGTAGGATAACCGTGAGTAATATGCAACCGGTTCAAATATGCATAGTGACCAGAGGATGAATCCTAATTACATTGTAGATTCCTTGACTTTTCCTCTAGCGACACCATGAGGTTCACATTTGTGGGATTTAAGTAAAGTGGCTCAACAACTGTTTGGATTGCCAAGAAATTTGGTACTGATACTCACATACCCCTCAGGATGAATAATAACTTTGATGATCCACCTTTGTCCAATACTTTGGTTTATGACTAAATACTTTCAAAACTAATGACATTCCCATCAGCCTCAGCTGTGCTTTGTGTTTAAACTAAGCTGTTGAAGATGGTAAATGTTATATCTGCTTAACATTAGTATGTTGGCATGCTGACCTTAGCATGTAGCTCAAAGCCTCACTTTGCCTACATATAGTCTTACAGAACTGCTAGCAAGGCTGTGGACTCTTAGTCTTGATATGTTGAGATACATAGTAAACATAGTTTACTTGATTTAATCGTTATAAATAATACTGACATATCCATGTGGTACCCTATTTCAACATCTGTTACTGTATGTGACCTCAGGTTTACAGTGGACTTGATAAATAGAATAGAAGAGAATGCCATAATGTTCTTATATTACTCCTGTAATGAAATCTTATCACACCTGAACTACAAAAAAACAGAAATAAAAATCTGCCTACATCCGACAGACTTTCTTGGAAAGATAAATGCAGGAAAATATAGCGGGATTCAGCTGATGTAATATGACTCCATGCTAACAACTATAAAGCCAAAATCAACATTAGTTAGATTTTTGTGGCAATTTTTTCACATCTGGATTCGAACAATATAGGCTATATTTTAACTTTTTAGGGTGAGTATTTATTGCTAACTATTTAGTACAAAATGGAAATGGCCTGGAAGAAAACAAATACTCATAGTTCCTCTTTAAAATGTTGAGAGTTCATCTACCCCTGATACTCTGGAATGTGCATATCCGCTCCACTGCTGTTTTTCCTTTTTCAGCTCCAACAAGTTTCTGCCAAGAATTACAACTCGTGGTTTGAGGCCATCTTTCTACCACTAAAGTTGTTTATATAAAGCAGCCACACTCTGCTTCTGCTGAAAGTGCATTAAGCCAGGCATTTCTTTGCAGGCAAACATCAGAGGAGATATTCATTAAAATGGATAATCTCTGGGCATTGACTTTAAAGAGAGAGTGACATAAAGTGGGATCAAAAACCAAAGCTATAGAAAGGTCCACTGAAATGTTGGATATGGAGCCTTGAGATGATCAAGCAGAGAATATCTGATATGAAAATTTAAATATATATGGCAGTAGCTCCACTGAGGGAAGGCTCAGCACGGCGTTCTGGGAAATCCACGGCTGCCACTGACCAACTCATTTGCATGTAGAACTCAACCCAATGTGGTTATAAATTATTAATCAGGGCATCTATTGGTTTAACAAGCATCACAATTTAAAAAATAAAAAAAGGAGCAATACATAAATCAAGGCCAGACTGAAATATTTGAACACCACTGGGTTTTATATTAAGTGTACACCCTTATTCTTACATGCATTTCAATGAGGGTGATCAGACGCTCTCAAAAAAAAGAGTGGAGACAGACAATGCTTAAAAATGGTGAGAACATCTTGTGCCCCAGTGCTACCTGATCATAAATCATGTGTTTGGTTACAGATTGATGAGAAATTGATGAGAAATGAGAGATCCTCTAATTGTAGTAGAGTTACTCTCTATCCACCAGATGTAGTTATTGATTTGGAAAGAAACTAGATGCCTTATTTCCTCTGGGCTGCTGGACACACTACAGTGGAAAACAAATAGGCTTGTAATGGCTGTGTTTATTATAAGGATGCAGACTTGCTTTCTGTCACTGTATATCATCTCCATCTGCAGCAAACACAGCACCCATCAGACAGGTGTTTGAGGGGAAAAACATATACAGTGCTTTCACAGCACAAGGCTCTGTTGAGCGTTTTCAGCCCCACATGGCAGAGTGGAAGACATAAGGCATTATTACAACATAAACACAGTGTCTTTCGCTTTGTTCTTTGTCTTGCGAGCCTGTGGTGGCACCTTATATTCTTACATGAAAAAGCAGTGCCACTGGGGCAACGCAGGCACTACTACGGCTCTAAGTCTTAACAAGGACATTTTCCTATCTTGATGGCTTCGGCCTATCAAAGAAACATCATCCAAGCCATCTAGCTGCTGTTTAGTACTATGTGAAAGGAGAAAAAGAGGGGTTTTCAAAGACTGAAATGATACTGATATTCCTGGACTGCAGCTACAAATGGCTGATATTTTGTGCTGGTATTAAATACCTGTGTTTCTTTGGAATCCAAGAAAATGACTGAATTTCATTCAATTGTCCTTTCACTGAACGCCTCCTCCAAACAGTGATTGTCAAATCATAGCTTAGCAACCATAGGCATGACAGGTCTGTCAAGCAATTTTGAGAGGTACTTGGCACAGAAAGAGTTTGGAGGGTGGTGTCATTTTGTGGCCTTTAAAAAAAAAAAAATCAATAAAAGAGTTAAATTGTGAGGAACGGATGCCTTCACGATAGCATAGGAGCTGTGTAGCATTTCCCCACTGTGTGGAAGCTGGCCCCTGGGTGCTACTTGATAAGACTGGAGTGTAATGCTAGCTGCTCTGTCCTGCTCTTTATTGGATTTGGTTTGGTTTACACTCCAGCAGCCCCAGCCAAACTTGTTATGCAAAATAGCATTATGTTTGCCAAAACATGGGTTAGTTCTCAACCTAAAAGCATTCACTCTGGTTATGTTAAACATAAAAACATACCGTTCAAACGTATGAACATTAAAGCATAAATCTAACCTCTGTGTTGCTCATCCAAGTATGTCAACTAAGCAGGATCGTAAATTTTTTTTAATGATCAAACTTGAAGTTAGATTCATAAGTATTTGGACAGTAACACAATTTTTGTACTTTTGCCTCATCACAATGGATATGAAACAAATCAATCAAGATGTTAATTTATTTTAATTCATGGGGTTTATCACATTATCCGTTTAGGAATTACAACCATTTTTGCACATAGTCCCCCATTTTCAGAGGCTCAAAAGTAATTGGACAAATTAATATAATTATAAATATAGGGATTATTTGTAATTGGTTGAAAATCCTTTGTAGTCAATGACTACCTGAAGTCTGTTGCCTATTGTGAAGGCATCCATTCCTCACAGGTTTGCTCTTGTATTTTTTTTTAAAGGCCACAAATGACACCACCCTCCAAACACTTTATGTGCCAAGTATCTCTCATAACACATGCACACCTGTTTATCGTGAAGAAATCCGAAGCTTGACAAACCTGTCATGCCTAGTTATGTTTGCTAAGCTATGATTGGACAATCACTGTTTGGAGGAGGCATTTAGTAAAAGGACAATTTAATGAAATTCAGTCATTTGCCTCTGAAAATGGGACTTTTCCTAAACGGTTAATTTGATATTTTTGTTAAACCCCTTGAATAAAAGCTGAAAGTCTACTCTTCAATCACATCTCGATTGCTTCATTTCAAATCCATTGTGATGATGTACAGAGGCAAAAGTACAAAAATTGTGTTACTGTCCAAATACTTTTGGACCTAACCGTATACTGATACTAGTAATAGTAAGACTTCTAGCTCTACATTGCAATTAGAAAAATGCAGTTTCTTTAATTTCCGTTCCTCAAATGGGATCATTGACTGGTGAGGATGCTGACTTTTTGCCTTGGATATGTACCTTCAGCTTCAGTCTTTTAGAATTATATCACGTACGTAGCCAACAAGCCCATATTTAAGACGTTTATATAGGGGACTTGTTTTAAAGTCAGCTGGAAACAGAGTTGCAACCAACTCATGGAGCTAACGTTAGCTTAATTAGCTAGACGTCTACAGAGTTGTCGTTTCATACGCTGACGTTGGCCAGCTAGAAATGAGAAAGTATATCGCAGTCCTGGCATTGTTTCAAAAAACTGCATCATATCCACAGGCAGCAAGGATTGATTGACATAGTTCAAAATGATATAATTTTAATTAATAAAATATAAAAATGATATTATGAGCCTAATACAGCAAAAAAACAAACAATGGATCTCTCTTACATAAAAGCAATGCTTAAAAATGTGGAGAAAGGGATGTGCAAACATAAGAAAATCCCTTTTGAGAGGAGATCCTGCTTGAGGCCATGTTACTAGGATACACGGATAATAACACCAAACTCCTCTTGGAAACCCTGATTTTTTCCCCCCTCCCCTAGCAGGGATACAGTTTGATAGGGGTGTGTATTGGAGCTGAACCGTCAACCTCTCGTTGGCAGAAACTGAGACCAGTTTCCATGCCAATTGTCTACAGGGGCCTCCACAATGACTGTTGGTGTGCACTGATCCTATTTTGATTTTTCTCCCTTTACCAGATGAACAAATTCAGTCAGGTCAGGCTGGCGAAGCAGATGAGGGTGAAAAAAATTCATTATTTTTAATGGCGTCTAGATTTTCTCTGTCTGAATCCTGAAAAATGAACAGGTGTTCATTAAAAATTTTAATGATGGCTCTTTTATAGCTCAGCATCTGAGATTTCTTTTCAGTTCTGCAAGCTTAATTAAATTCAATGTTATTTATATAGCGCTATATCACAACAGAGTTATTTCATAGTACTTGCTAATATAGAGCAAGTCTTGACCAACTCTATATGTATAGACCCAACATTTTCACCATGAGCAAGCGCTAGGCAACAGCAGCAAGGAAAAACTGCCTTTTAACAGGCAGAAACCTCGAGCAGAACCAGGCCCTGGGTGGGTCATCTGTCATCTGCCTCGACCGGTTGGGTAGAGAGAGAGAAAAAAAAAGATGGGGGGGATAGAGTGAAAGCATGATGAACAGAGAATACACAGTAGCACAGTACAATTCCACATACAGATGTAAAGCAATGGCAGTTACAATGTTATTGATGCTAAAACAAACAACCAACAGCATTAGCAGCACAACAAGCAGCTACACCAATGCTTAGCACTCCAGAGATGAAGAGGCTGCCTTTGCGGTTTCATTCCAAGGTAAGGCCAGAACGCAGACGAACAGAGTTTTCGCCCATTCCCAACAGGCTTCTAGAAATTCTGAATTTAGAATGCTTTAGTGTGCAAGAACCTGCCAATGTCACTTCATGACACCCACGCAGTGCAATAAAGAACTACAGATTTTTCCTAACTCTCTGGAATGCATTTGAACTTGTGAAAAGTATCACGTTGACAGTATGGCTGCTTACTGGAAGACAAGCGTGTCAGATCTGTGTCAAGATTCTCACAAAGTTAACACGTCTTTGACTCAGCTGCATCAGTTGATGCACCACACGCTCAGATGGACTTCTCCACACCTTCCACTTACTTGAACTCCGCTGTGATGAGGTTGAAGCCATTGTACAGCTGGCTTTCTGTCGACACCTTCTTCAGGTAGGAGTAGCTGTCCTGATCCTTGTCCATGAGGTAGTTAGACACTAGAAATCCTGCAGAATGGCAATGGTAAAAACAAATGGTTCTTAAATGATGCGTTAAATAATCCCAGCCAATAAATACATATAAATAATAAAATTTGCACAAAAAAGGTAGCACAAAAACAGTATTGTGCTTTAAATGGTGGATGACAACTAAATAAACTAGATTCTTAAAGAAATTGCATGAGTAGACTTAAAATGTATTAGGTGTAAGCAGCATGCAGGACACTTCATAGCAGACTGTGGAGACCTGGAATGTATGATGTAACCCAGGGATTTTCATGGCTGACTCACCTCTTCCTTGTGCATCAGGGTTGGGACGTCCTTCCATGTAGTTGGTGATTGCAGCCAGCTTGCCTCGCTTGCTGATCCCCAGCCACGATCCTCCTTCCTTACCATATTCCAGGTCCAGGCCTGGTTAACAAAAAAGCAGTGGAATGTTTATTAAAAACACACCACCAATGTTCGACAGACTTCATCTGGATGTAAAATATATTGTAAACTGTTAGCAGCCATTCAATAAGCCATAATACTGCTGGAAATAGCAATCTGCCAATTGTGTCAGATTAATAATGGTGTTTCCACCATACTTTTGAACACCACAAAATACAAGTATGAATTCAGCAAAGCCATTTCGCACGTTTCTGCAGATTTTCCACAATGGCTTATGAACCCAAGGTTCAACACAGGCCATTGGGTAGCAAATGATTTAGTGGTATAGTTTTCCTGGAAAAAAAACAATGTAATTTGGTAATAATTATGGGGAAATCATGTTCAATTGGTAGACTTCCAACTTATTAACTATATTTAATTGCTGGCATATTTAGTCTAAACAGCAGGTCACGTGCATGAGTGTGAGTGTTTGTTTCCTGTTTTCTGTTACATGTCCTGTGTACTTCTGGTTTTGGGGATTATAGCTTTGTTTCTCCTGTGTTTGAGTCAGTGTCCTGTCTATGCTTTCCCTTGTGTGTTCTTGATTGTTGATTGGTTTCACCTGCTCCCAGTGTTCACCTGTCCTGTGTTCCCTCGTTGGACTTTCCTTTCTTCACATCCGCCTTACCGTTTGTAAGTGATTCTTAGTTTATATATCCTTCAATAAAACCCATTTCCCACGAAACTGTCTGCATTTGGGTCCTACACCACCAGTCCTGACAAATTATTTCTTAAAATCTTGAAAATTGCTGGCATTGCTGAGCTCAATCTGCAAGTTCTGAAGCAAAGTGTCCTTTCAGTCTGAAAAAGGCAGTAAGAAAACATGCTAAACTTAAACAAGCCTACGTTACGATACACCTGATGAAATACAGAACTGAACAAATGATGTAATCTCCATTGACTGTCATTGATATTAAAAATATAAAAACACAAATTGGAGCAAGTATATTAAGAATATATCCTTTGTCTTTTGATTTAACTACCCTCATGTGTAGCTTTAGTAATGAAAATAACGCAATCCGTCAACAAAGGTACTTTCTTTCCATATTCCACTTCACGTGACACAAAAATGGTAGGACACTGCAAGTCTACTGCACTTCCTAGCAATCGATAAAGACGGGTCCACTTACACTGACAGTGACCAAAAGAGCAAAGCGGTCTTACTCCTCTGGGGGTGGGTGGAAAGCTAGCCTGATCCCTGAGCTATAGCTTACTTCCCTTCTCGTCATGCTGTGTCTCCTTCAGGGCCCTGCCTCTGCAACCCCCCAGCGCCGCAGATAAGGCAGAGCCATTTATTCCTGTCACATCGCATAAAGGCAGCCATCAATTAAAGGCCCACTACTGAAGGCCTGACCCCTCTATTACAGAGGGGAGAAGGAGGCCGATGAACGAGGCTCTCTGCGCTTCCTCCTTCAGCACAAAAAAAAAAAAAAAAAAAAAAAAAAAAAGAGGATGATTGATTTCTTCTGCTTGGCTATAATGTGTATTGGACATCAGTCAATTAAATATACTTTACTGTGGGTGGGGATGTCATGTGACAGAGTGGAGGAGAATTGGATTCTGGGGTGAAGGAGACAGATTTATCCTTGATTATTGAAAGCCATTTAGTCTTGAATAAAACTGTAGTCAAACACGACTAAAAAGCCAACATCTGATGCATTTTCGCATAATCACAGAGCCATGAGAGTTGTGTTTTAAAGTCCAACACGTATTCCATTTGTCTAGATTTAATACCAAGTCTACATCAGTTTACTATATTATCTGTTGCCCGATTTTGTATTTTGACCAGGAGTCACTTGAAAACGACTGGTCTAACTTGCTTTGTGTTGACTATTTAACTCCTGTTCAAGAAGACAAGCTAGAAGTGCATGCTGGACTCAAATGTACACACTTACCACTGAGGATCTCATTATTGGTCCCCCAAAAGTCTGCAGCTTTGGACGGCCTGTTGTAGAACTCGTCTCTGTTTGCAGCCAAAATTAGCCTGAGGACAAGGAGGGGGGTTTAGCAGTTGTTTGGTTGTTTTTGTTACTTCGGTGAGTCTTGCGCTTTACGTGGACCAATGAGGCATTACAGAAGGCCATCCCTGGTCTCAACAGCAGATCCATCATCAACAGCTCGTTCATCATCATGAAGACATGATGTCCCATCCTGTAAGTTAATGAGTTTGTAAACAGTCTCTCATTGGCTTCATAAAGGCCTCAGATGCCAAGAAGTGAAGAAAACTTTATTTTCATTGTACTGCTGTGCAAGACAACAGCACAACAAAATTATGATGGCACTCACATATATTAAAAACAACATAAAAAAGAACATTTCAGGAAGCACCAAGCCACTGTGTCCATGCGCCCAGCTACAAGTCTTCAACTACAGTGATATTACAAAATGAATGAGCAAGGTGCAGATGATGAAAAGGTTGAGGTTATGAGGAGGAGAACTTTCAGGATGACCAAAGAAGAGAGGATCAAAAAGAGTGTGACATTAAAGGACAAATGTTACAGACGCCCAGATTTAAGAAGTGAAATGCAGCAGAACTATGTTTTATTATGTTATTTAGATTACTATGACTTTTAATAGTGTTTTAGATTTATGAATGCCTTTTCCTTATTTTCAGACAGCCATTGGTTACATTAATTTCAGGGCATTATAAAAATCAACTTAGACACAGAGGCGAGTCAAAATGAATATCATGATACTGTAACTATCACACTGTTATACCAATACTGATGGTATGATATTAACTAAAGTATTCACATTGTACAAAGTTAAACTCATGTTGACCCACTGAGTCAAAAAAAATAATCACAAAATCTTATAAACTCTCACGTTTAAGCTCATTGTCTAAAATCAAAATATCAAACGAGTAAAATGTACCTAAATCTGTGACACATCTAGATAAACCATCTCATCTTGATGTCATATTTGCAAAGCTCTCTGTGCCTGCCTCGCATCAGTAACCTTTACAGGTGTTTTACCAGAACCTAAATCCATTTCTATCACCGAAGCACAGCTCCAACACATTTACTGCTACAGGAGTGTGATCAGATTTAATGAATGTGACTCTGTAGTCTGACACAGGGTGCCTGTCAGTGATGCACTGCACTACCCTTTGACCTGCAATATTATTCAGGGTGTCAGTGAGTAATGAGGCCATTATGTTCATGGCCATTAACAATTGGAAACTTGTGACCTGTATCTAGTGCAACACCAGCCATTAGTTTCTGCAGGTCTTCACTCAAAGGTCACTACTGTCAATTGGAAATCTAACATCACTTAGTGGCTATATATCCTCCCTGAGCTCACATAGCCGCACACAACACTTCACCCAGCTCATCTCACCCATACAGAACTTATGAAACACAGGAAAGTATTTTCCCCTTGCTCAGAGGAATGCATGACCTCTCACGATTGCAACATATGACTTTTGGGAACATGAATTCGTATTTTAGCAGAGAATCATACTGTGTACTTGTGTATTGTGTAAGCATGCAAAGCACCAAAATATATGCAGCGCTGTCAATACAACTAACAGAATCTGAGTTAAAGATCATTGAGATATGGCTTTAGACACTGCACAGAGGCACTTATACACACTTTTGGGAAACTACACAGGCCAGAATAGAAAAAGGCCAATGAAATGTATTGACCTCTTTAATAGCTGTATATTGCTCCTGAGCTTGGCAATGGTCCTCCTATTAATCTTTCAGGATGGGAGCATGTATGCTGTTAAAGAGCAGATAAACCAAACTGGCCTAATAAGGGCCAAACGCTGTGTACCAAAAGCTAATGATAACCTGTTCCCATGGCACAGTGTGATCCACCACTGCTCCAGAAAACAAACACTAATGATGCTACACAAAACAGAGCATCTGCTATCGGATCCTGAGGGGAGAATCACAAGCGAGCAGCTCTGATCACAGTAAGTCAGCCAGCTGCATCATGTAGGAGGGATGGTGAGAAGCAGAGAGGTATCAGAGCTCTTTGTGAATACTGAACTCTGATTTCTTTCCTATTCAATAAACAAGCAAGACCCTTTATCTTGCATCAATGTCATGTTAAATGACCAACCATTTTCTCCGAGACAGAATTTTGTAAAATAGCTGGAAGTCTATGAAATCTGCTGTAGATATTTATTCTCCCAAGAGTTTACTTTTTTCTTGACTGTGACTTTGCCCCTAGAGCAATCATCAGTAGACACTGAGATATTTCAAAGGATAATTGAAAACAGGAAAAGTCACGGGGTCACTAAAGTCATTAGGATTCATTCTCTGGGCACCCTACACATCTGTACCAAATTTCATGGCAATCTGAAGGCATATCAGTGCGAAAACAAAAATGCCAGCCTCCACCACCAATCATGGTGGCGCTAGAGGAAAGGTCTTAGGATCACAAAGTAATTTCAAGATTCGTCCTCTGGGCACCACGAATGCCTGAACAACATTTGTTTTATCCATCAATCCATCCAACAGTTATTAGTTAGATATTTCAGTCTGGACCAAAGTGGTAGACCAACCAACCAATGTTTCTATCCTTAGTGCCACATTGCTAGCACGATTAAAAATATCGAAACCTGATTGGCAGGCTGCCTTGATATATAATGACCATATTTATGCCCCCAAGAGCATCACTTCATGAGCTATCCTCTTAAGCCAGTGCTGGGCCAAAATGTCAACTTGCTTTCAGCACATGTCATAATATAATTGGCAGATTGACATGAGTGACATCATACCCCTAAGGGGAAAAACTGTTTTATCCCCACCACTGAAAAAGCTCTATGAAAATATCTTTTTGGGTGCAATGAACATAGCAGCCTATAGGGATTGCCAGTGGAACTGCCGATATTTAAATGACATTGACTAGCCTCAAGTCAAAATGAATCTGGTTAATCTGGTTAGTTGATTGCAGAACTACTTTAGTTATGAGCAGCAGAAAACAAATTGAGTTTAATCATTGAGTCATTTGTGCTGAACATGAACTCATTTAACCCCCACAAGTATATTCCTGTCATTTTATATTGTGGGGGTGTAATAAATGTACTTAATAACCCTTTAATCTTGCCTTCAATCTATTTTAGGCTAAGTATGCTGCACATTGGTTTTGATTTACACATCATTGCAGTAAAAGAAAACCAACTAGTAGTCTATATATAGTGGCACTGACGTAAGCACATTAGGACACAGTGCACTTCACCTATCCCCAGGTTCAGGTCTGAGTCAGTACTCATGACACACCTCTGCTGTGATCTCCTTGGGCAGGGATAGACTCCCAGAGGGAAGGACAGCGATGGACTATGGCCAGGTAGAGAGCTCACTCCTGAGCTCAGGGGGATTATAGTAAACTGGACACGATATCACCGCGTAACTCACATTGACTGCTCATAGTGTACTGGTCTGTGCTGCCCACTGACACAAGTTAGCATTTCCTGATGGGTAGAGCACATGAAGGTTGCACAAAGAATCATTCTGCGCTGCAAAATGGTACCAAAAGATGTGATGTATTTTCTATTCATGTCATCCCATAAAACACTTGGACTGGGAAAAGAAAAAAAAAAAAAAATCAGATGTCCCATAATTCCACATGTTTATAAAATACATGATAAAACAAAAAATCTCTCTTCTCTTAAGTGCTTTGTCTATATTGCCATTTATGTTTGTTTGCCCCTCTGCTCACAGCTCCAAGTGGCACACTAGATAACCCTGGAGCAAGACAAAACAGGGAACATGCAGCATTGTCACAGTATGACAGCGGGGATGTCAAGACTTCACGTGACTCGATTTAAAATGTAAACAACCTCACAACATTATTTATCAAGATGGACCAAACAGAGAGTAACTTATGATCTTAAAGGTTAATATAAACACACCAATATCAAAATACTGGTATTTTCCCACTTGCTGCTTGACACTTTAGCAGAGACATTGTATTTATAGACACCATTTTTCAGCTGAATTACAGTGCTGTTAATGCTAAATCTCTACTAGCTCCAAGTGTGCAGCTCCGTGGGTGACTGTACTCTCTGACATCTGTGCATGAAGAGTTTTAACCTTTTTGGTTCAAATTTAGTAGCACCAAGTTTTGGCAGTTCTGGTTAGCAAGATTACTTCTATCATATGTTTGGATGCTGCTCCCTTGTTTGTTAAAGAACTTCATAAAAGGATTTGTGAATGTTTGTCTGCAATGCGGCTGTAAGATTCCTACACTGTGGCCAGGAGTACAATTAACATACATTTCCTACACATGATGCATTCTTCTTCTTCTTTGTCTAGTTTTACAGCGGTAGGCATCCATTTGGTGCATTACTGCCACCTTACACTCTGGAGAGTGGAACAGATAGACTCAATATCTACATCCCCCTATCTCCACATGATGCATTTCATGATCTTTTGGGCGCAGCTTTCTTGTGACATCACATTTTCCTTTTGTCTTTTGGAAGTCCCCTTCCTGTATTGTTTGACTGGCCAAACTAGCCTTCTTATATTGAGCACAGCAATCATCAAAGTTTGTTGAAAGGGTCAATTGCTCACCTGTAGGCATTTTTGGATGCAGGCCGGGGGTCAAACTTGAAGAAAATTATACACATGGATGTACTGGGGGATTGGTGACAAGGTTTCACTCACTCCACCTTTGAATCGTTGTCATATCTGACAAAGAGAAGAAGACGGGAAAAGAAAAAGAGCCTGTGTTTAGTGTTGGCGTATGACAGCTTGGAGGTGCAGGAGTTTCAAGATTGTAGAAATGAAGACATGTGAAACAAAATCATAACCTAGTGAGACCGAGTCGGGTGTGTGAGATAAACACAAATTGCGCAATAAGATGTACACTTAGCTCTTCACTTTATGTGTTCAAATGGACGATCCAGAGGGTATACAGAGATACTAATGTGTGTACCCCTATGAACATGTTCAGAATAGCAAGTGTTTCAGGCATAGTGTCACAAATGTTTATTGTCTAACATTATTTTAGCTGTAATAAGTACAAAGGTTGCGATTAAATAACAGCAGTTCAGCCCCTCTGTTATCTACAATGTCATGATGTGCTAGGCAGGGTACTATAATCATCTGATACTACAAAACTAGCAGGTTATAGCTACTTATTAAGCCAGTTAACATTGACTGAATATGTTTACGGTCTAAAAACACTGCGTTAAACAAGATAGTAGCACTGTGGCAAGTTATAAACAGAGTCCTCTCTCAAGATGAGCTAGCCAAATAGCATATTCACTGTCTGTTTATGTAGCCAGATATATGGCTAGTAACTAACAAGTCTTGCCTTGCAGCCCAAGCAGTGGTTAGTAACAACACAACATGTGGCTAGTTCTACCCCTACCAGTACATTTGTTTCAGCATAACTTGGTACCCTAAGCAATAACTAGCTAACGTTAGCAGTATTACAGTCAATAACATAACGATGACAGAGAGACAAACCAAGCCGATATTAGCTACCTACCTAACCTGTTATGCGCCACACATTAGACTGCAATACTGTTTGCTCGGCTAATTGTTTGCCTACACAGTTTACTGCTGTGTGGTGTCGGTTAGTAGTACTCACAGTCCCTTTACACTCGCTGTAGACAACTAGGAGGAAGTGTTCACATTGAGTGACCCCGATATGTGTCCCCAGTCGTCTCATGAGCCTCTACAGCGGGTGTGAATATTTATCCTCTGTGCGTTGTCCTGTATACAGCCCTATTCCGGTACTTTAAATAATTAAAACGAATACGCCAACAAGGCTCTGAAGTTCGCCGTAATTGGTCAGTTTACAAGCAGCGTAACAACCACCAAGCGTAATTCATGCAGTAACCGTTCCTTTTCCGGTTAGGTATATTCAAAATAAAAGCATTGCTATTATAAATATGTTATAGTGAAATGATTTAAAATATAGATTTGGGCTTGGCTTGTTGTGATCAGAACAAAACTGGAACACACATGAACACACAGATTTTTCTCTATGAATATATGTTTCTAAATAATATTTGCTTTTGATTACCATGATGTGGTTCACTGCTGTATGATTACAGCACCTTCACTTAGGGCCAACTAAGAAACAGATAAAACCAATCAAACCAATTACGGATTCTTATGCACAGATCTGCACTGCAATGTATTGTATGTACATTACTCTGGTGCTTGTATTTCTTAACATCTTAATTTGAAAAAATATTTACTAGACGGTTTCTTTGTATCTCTGCTGGCTTGGCAATGCCACAATACCAGTAAATTATTATAACAATAGAATCAAAATCCGGAGAATTGGAAGACGGAAGCGATGATAAAATAAAATATAACTGATACATATGAGTCACTACCTGCTATTCTGATATTTAATGGGCGAGTTAATAGAACTGTATTTTTACATAAACAATTATAGCATTAAGTAACCAATTAAGCCACTAACCATATGAGAACAACTGAAAGACTATTAAGACTTAATTTATCATTTTCCAGATAAATCGTCCAAAAATTCAATCACAAATTTCCTCCAATACTGTGCAGGTGGCGATGGGGCGGAGACACTTGCTGTGGCCAACAGCATCCAGCACTGTTGTAGATGAGAGGGATAAAGACCGCTCTGCCTTTCATACAACACACCTTCTCGGGCACTAATTAGTAAAAAAAAAATTAACGACAGTCGCTTTGAGTGGAAGAAATAACTTTCAAATCAGTTAGGATTCTGCGTTTTTTTGTTTGTTTTTTTGCACACGGGACCGCGCGAGCAGCAGCCTAACAACTACAATTTGAGATTTGGAAGGTTGTGACAGTAGTATACCCCCCCCCCCCCACCCCCCGCAGCAGCCAACTTGAATGCAGAATAACGTTATATTCCGCTGCGGCTGCGGACTATTGCACGTCACACTGGGGAGTCTCGTCGCTCTCGATAACAACGATGAACAGGAGAAACTGAGGTAATGTCAGCACAGCTCTTTGCTCTTTTCGCGCTAATCCATGTGGTGATTATCTTGCAACGCCAAGTTTTAGCCTGTGCCGTTGCAACTCAGGAGGAGGGTGTGACAATAAACGTCATAACAATAATGCAATAGCAATGTTGACTGACATTAGAGAAGCTGGAAATGAACCGTCGTGGAAATGAACCCAGTGAGCAAGTGCGCTCAGATGAGGCATATTGATTAGGATACATGACCCGATGCGTTACAAAATATTTATTAAATTGTCGGTGTTTTTTTTGATGTGGTACGAACAATGGGAACTAGATTGTATGCTGCTGAATATCTTATTGCGTCGAATACGTTGATAAAGCGCAATACATTCAGTGCGTTGTGTGTGTTGTTGTTGCTGCGAGCTCTGCTCGCTAATGGATGCAGCCAAAGGAAGCGAGCGCGAGCGCCGCAGCGAGCTGTCAATCATCTCATCCTTACTAGTCCATTGTTTTGCCCCTCCTGTTTGTGAGTGAGTTACCATGGAGAGTCTTCCGGTTCTCCTCCAATGACCTTATTTGGAGAAGGGGCCGCTGACAGTGGCTGGACTGATGGTGTTGTTGGGTTGATAGCGCTGTGTTCATCATGTCCCATGTGAGAGTAGAGAATGACTGAACGCTTCAAAAAACAACGACCCGAGCCCAGGCCATTACGAAGCCTCAAATGAAGTTGTCAGCAGACTTTGATTGGTCCTGATCAGCTGTTTCACACCCAACCAGAGGTAAAGGCCTCAGGTTGTGGTTGGATGCAATTAACTGTGAGTGTGTGCAATTCATTTGCCTTGTGGTCTATTCTTGAGTTTGAAAGTCCTCCATATAAAACCTTTGAAGTATAGAACTCACAAATAAAACCGAAAGGCTACATGGTAGTGAGCAGGTACTCCAGATTTCACCGGTACATTCACTCAAGGACCTTCACAATGTATACGCACTATGTATTTAAGATAAGAGAATAAGAGAATTCATTGCTGCAAAATCTGTTCTGTTTCAATGATTTCATGATTTCTTCCAAGGTTTTGCACTAATCACATGTGGACCTTAGAATTTAGGCCAATTTCCTTCATTTTATTTATCAATTACCCTGGATGGTTTTTAATCAGTGGAAAATTCTACTTGTAAATGCAGTACATGCTACACTGCTCAGAGTGCCAGCATGTATAAGTATATCTTTGAGTGTACATACAGTCTTGGTTATTATAGATTGAATACCTGCAGCCATGTAACAGTTTTTCTGAAATTTATGCCTTTGCATGTAGTAGTCCTATAGGTGTAAATGAGTTCGTACCAGTCACATTTGCAAAGGTCTCCTCAGATGCTTCCATGTCAGCACATCCTCACTTTCACAGAATATGTTTTGGGCTTATTGGCAGTCAGGAAGTAGCTCATTTGGAACCCAAAATATTTGCATCTCAAACACAGAGCAGTCTCTGGACAGGATGAGAATTTTTACAACACCTGTGACTGTGCTGAAAACTGAAACATGCTTCATAACCAGAGGTAAACAAGAAGACTTGCCATGAATGCTAATGTTAAAAAATCCAATTTTATTTTGTTTTATAAGTCATCACACAACTGTATGCTGACAAAATAGAACAACTCTATCTCGTCTTCTATTATATATTCTATTTTTCCTGAGGCAAAAAAGCACACTTGTTAAAAATCACTACTGTAATCATCAGTTAACAAGCTCATTAATGAGCAATAAACATTGCTGCATATTGTGGTAAGCACATAAGTTGTTTTTTTTTATTCTGGGTAATCTAAAAAATATAGCTTAGCAGATCTGACCCCAGCTGTGGCCTGTCTCTTGTTGAGATAGATTTTGATTTCTTTTTCTATGGAACAATCACCACTCTTAAAGGTTAAACTGTCATTTTTCTAAAGGACTTGACATGACCTGAGGCCAACTTTAATCTCAAGAGCAGTTCATGCTCGAATGCTCAAATTCTTTAGAAAGTACAATTCCTGAAGGAGATGTAGTATTCCTAACTATAAGCCCTGCAGCATGTTGGCAATTTGGATATAAATGTAGAAGCTGGTTACTGTCAGCTCCTGTCTTTGTCTCAAGCCTGCAGGAACTGACTTGACATGGCACTATCTAATATGATTCCTTGGTCTGACAATCACTCTATCCATTTTCTATATTCCCTATATTGTTCAGCAATGTGGGGGGCTGGAGGGAGGATTCACCTTGGACAGGTGGGTCACAAGTGGATCACAGATGAATAATCATGTCTAGTGCTCCTGTAGCAGTGAAACTAATAGCCACAGAGCAAGATTATGGTTGAAAAGCTACTAAACCACCTGTTTCACCATACCTCTTTCAGCAATATATCGGAAATCAATTTTATGTGCTTTTATGTAATCATTACAAAGAATTTGTGTACATTTTAATGAGGGATAATGAGGACCTTCATTCGCATTCCAATAAGCCTTCCTTCAAAACCAATCATTCTGCAAGTGGGAGAAAGTGGTGTTTAGATCTGTGTGATGGCCTTGTGCTTCATGAGCGCTGTGGATATTGACTGGTTCTGTGTTCTTGTCCTGTGTGACATGTTTCCCTGGCAGTATCAGAGGGACATGTATGCCATGTTGGCAAGACAAAAAAGAAGATTGTTTTTTACGTTGAAGGGTATCTTCACAGTCACGTGTTTCTGAAGGCTAATATCTATTATTCTGTGTCAAAACAACCAGCAGCCAATATTTTGTATTGCTATTTAAATCAGAAGTCCTCATGGCACTTGAAAAATGAGAGAAGTAAACAGAAGAAATACATTAATTGCTTTTGCAACATAGTGCAATAACAGTTGCAGTGCACTGCAATAGACCATGTGTATTTCTAAGGAAAACTCATACACAGATTTAGTATATCCAGACAATGAGTATTCCTAACAGAGTCTCTTCAGGATGGTAAATGGTAAATGGACTCTTTCTTATATAGCGCTTTTCAACCGAACTGGATGGATGGATCTTATTATGTATTGCAATCATCAAGGGAATGGGACCTATTGAGTGTAAAATCAAGCATTTATTACTGCCATTAAATGAAAGCTTGATCAACTAAAATATTTAAAAACACACAAAAAAAGGAATAACATTCGAGTTATACGTTTTTTTCCAGACATTTCAGATTGTTGTAAAAATAAAATCATGTTGTCTTTTTGTAATATTGTGTGAACAACAGTGGTGGCTGATAATTGTGAGGGACCATTTCCAGGTGCTAATTTACCATACCAGGGATGTAAATACCAACACAGTGAACGATCCTCTCAACACCTTTATCTGTTTTCTTTTTCCACCCAAGTATTAGTTAGTTGACCTAGCCAGCCATTTTAGTCACCCCACAAAGCTCACCACCTCTAGCAACAGGGCGATGTTCTCTTGACTTCAGTTGACAGGAGCCCTATTAATTGCAATATATGTTGTCTTTGTCATTTTTAAAATTTGCAAAATGTAATACTATATCCCATAAATGAAACCTATTCGCAAAACAAAACTTTTTTGGATGTGCAAGCAAAACATTTTGATTTGCATTAATACACATTTTCATCACACATTTATTTGCAATGATTTATTGATTGCGGTGTGGAAAGCTTTGCTCTCAAACCTGTTCTGTTTGACTGCATAAAAAAGACGCAAATGTACCTCCATACTGGAACAGGTAAAGTTAAACTTAGTGCAGCCCTTGTTAATATTATTGTCAAAGTGTAAATTATGTCAAATAATGCTGAAAAGACCTGGTTCTAGAAGTCTTGACAATTCATTTCCACACATTATGCAGAGAGACATTCTGAGAGACAGACCATTGTATGTCTTTTCATATGGGAATTTTGTGTACACACAGGTGATTACAATTACTGTGGCTGATAACTCCGGGCAGAGATATGCCGGGATGACATGACGTTACCAAACATCTCTCACCCTAACAACAAGTGTAACACAACTGAACAGGAGAGTCAGAGAGATGTCAGTCAACCACAGCCTTTAGGCACCCACACAGCTCTCAGAAGAGGTCTACTCAGGAACAATAATTGAAAACAGTCATTACATTAACAATAGAGAAGAAAATACCTATTGAAATTACCCTTTGCATTCAAGTAAATGTTAATCATATTAGCCTTATACCTACCTCATTATAGTTTTATGGTCAGTGTAGCATTTCATTACTGAGTGTGCATGGGAATTATAGAGCAACAGCAGTATAACATATAAATGCTATTATGTGTTTGTCAGTTCAATTAGAGCAGAAATTATATTCTTCACACCCTTGAGTGCTTAATGCATAAAGTGGTAGTGGTGTTCAAAATGTATGCAGTATTTCTTCAGAGTCTCATAGGGTGGTAATTATCAGCAAAACTATCATAGTGCACATTAATTATTTCAAGTGATGCTCACAGGCTAACCCCTGTGTATCTACTGCATATGGAGACTGAAATGATTGTGATTCAGAGTTCTTCTGCTGTGTTGCACCATGCATGAGCTGTGTTTTGTGGCTGTGCTGAGCTGACTGAAGCGGTCTGTGATAGCAAGTGGTCAGGGGATAGCCAGTCCGGACCCAGAGTGAATGGTCCTTTGTGGGACAGACACCTGCAGAGCTCTGCCTCCTGCTCCTAAAGTGATTAACATGCACCTCCAACCTCCCTGGCCTTTCCACTCCCCAGTCTCTCGGCTGCTCATCCTGGCACTGCTTTGTTGTCTTGGCACCTGTTCTGCATCGTCCATCCTGCAAAGGCTATAACTCATGTCTTTGTCTGGGCTGGACAAACACAGCGTGACTGCAGAACTGTTAGAATTATATCGATTGCCTCTGTCATGGGGTTACATTTAGAAGTTTTGTAAAAGGTAGACTGTGGGTTTGTTTTAGCAGGGGACTGTGAGATGATGTGTGCAGAATATAACTTTTTCAGTTTTTGTCAGTTTAAAAAAGTATTTTGGTGAGCCAGTAAAATGAGTAGGGTCCTAAGGCATGACATGCATTGCTTATTTTTCTGCTACAAAAGTATAATAGCAAATCATCCTACTTTTAGGGTTTATTGGACTCCTTTTTTGCGCAGAATGATGTATGCTACTGCAGCATCTGTGTAAAAAAATGTTATAGGTTAAATATATATATATTCCAATCTGTAAGAAAGCCACACAGAGAGATGTTTGAGTGGAGAAATATAACTTTATCTTAAGTCTTTCAGACGTTTTTTTGATGTTTTTTTGCTAACATTAGCATTTTAACATGCAGCAGCAATGTACAGAAAATAGGATTGAACTTAATGCAAACACTAAATGTTAGGTAGCTAAAATTATTAGCTTGTTGTACACGGTGTATTGTGTATGGCATAAAAGTTAAAATATGTTAATGTTAAACTATTGATTATTATGTTTATAGTTTTATTTAATGTTTTATTAGCACCTGTGCCACTTGAATGTTAGCTTCTTCAACATGCTAACATCACCTCCATTTTTCCTAATGTCACCTGGTTGTATTTACTTAGCATAGTATTTCTTCACACCTAACACACTAAAAGATGGACTATTTGGCTAGTTTTGTAGCTAACAAAACAACATCATGTTAACACTACTCATCATAATCATAATTCTGCAGTTGGACCGTCTTGAATGGCTTTGGTTCAGGTGAGGTTGGTTCATACTGTAGTATAATTAGGATGATTGTTCTTTGCATTTTCCTCAGAAATGAACTCTTTCTAGTTTTCGTCTGTTTTCAGTATGGCAGAAATAAAAGAAAGGCAAAGTCACGAATAAAGTAGCCATACCTTTTTGGGCCACACTGTTTAATCTAGCAGGGAATTAAGCCCTATTTTTCTCTTCTGGTATTCTTTTTTCATAGATACTTTATTTATTTTTTTTTATTTCAACTGAAAACTCATATATTAAGTTTCCTGCTGAGTGAGTTTGGGTACAGCTGGAAGATTCATTGTTATAATATTTATCAAAGTGTGATAGGATTTGAATTGTAATGTGAAATGTCATATGATATTGCCTATTTTCCGACTCTTGAAGACTACGTTACAGTTAAGTGATACATTTGTCAATTGCAGCTGAGAATAATACCTGCTTGTCCTGTCCTGTATATCACCATTACTTATATCACCCAGTCATACATTAGATTACATATTATGTAAGCATTAACAGTCCTCAAAAAGTCACTAGTGTATCATTATTGATTTGATTTGGTCACAAACCATCAATTTCTAATTTAAAATACATAGAAGTCAAAGAATTCCTCATTACTCCCATCACAACTTTGTATTTACCAGGGGAGATATATTCAGTCTGTGGTTGTTTGCCACTATTATGAGTCATGTTCTCGGTAGGTTTCATTTTTTCTCATTCTGATGCTGTGTTGTGTCCTTAGATGCGGGGGTCAGTGCAGCCAGCTCTCTGCTGCCAGACATACAATGATGCTTGTGTCAAAAATGGTTTTAAATCAGATTTTCATGGCATCATTTTCCTACCCAATTGTTGACCTCGGGTGGCATTGTTATTAGAATGTCAGCAGGCCTATGCTTTGTAGCATAATGACTCGCTGATAATCCGCTCCCCTTTCTTTTTCCCTCACTGTGTCATGGGCTCTGCACTAAGAGAGCCATGATTGAATTCCTCTCCTGAATATTTCTGTAACCTGAAAACACACACACACACACACACACAGACCTGTACTGAATATTTGATATAGGGACCAGACCCTTGCATGTGTCATCTGTGTGTCTGTTCCATGCTCTGCACCCATCGCTACGCCGCCTCCTCATCCTCAACTCCCAGACTTGGGTCCTGAGGATTAACCCCGCCCTCTACATACTGGCCTGCCTTGATTATGTCCAGGGATAAGAGCTGCTTAATTGTAATCACTGGAGCTGTTCTGAGCAGTGTAAACACAAGAGCACTGCTCAGCACAGTCCTTACACTGGAGATATACAGTAAAACATTTAAAGCAACATTTCCCTACCTGCTTCAAAACTCCAAGATGACCAAAAGTTCTCACTAATTAAGTATTTCTACAAAGGAGGTTTTCAATCCCATTTGTCTGTTTGTCCATTACCAGGGAAGGGGGAACTTGATGAGAGAGTACAACACTTAACTATTTCTCCGCAGTTTCTGCTATGATAATTTCCATAAACTTAGGTCAACGCACCAAGGACTTTGCTTTCCCCCACCATCTGGCAAGCATATTATGTATGGCTATGTGGTGAGCCCACATGGTGAAGAATAAAAAAAATGTAATTGAATAGTTCTCTCCCTATTCCTGTTTGTGTGAATCTTTCTATTACAGCTGATTCATAACGATTTTTGAATCACTCTTAGTCAAATGCAGTCTTGATGGGTATTGGACTGTGCCAAAGCTGTTTTTTGGGGGATTTTCATTGATAGAATCTAAACACTATCCATAGCCATAGAGTTGAGAGTATGGAGTTATGAGAGCACCCATTTTGGTGACCTCAGGATTGCATCTCTGTTTTTTTCTGCTGGCTTCATTGGACCCAAATAAGCAGCAAAAAGTGAATTATAGGTAGGTAATCTGGTCTGTAGTGAGATGCAGCGTGGGAAAACCCTGTCCTCTTGAACCTTCTACTGAGTGCAGGCCCAGCATCATCTATGCCAAAGAAAAATGTCCAATGAAGATTTTAAAGGCAAACAAGTAAACTGAGAAAACTCATGTTAAAGGCAGTCTAGCAGAACTTGTTGGCCATCTGGCATTTTAGTCGTGTCAGAGCTGAGGTCAAATCTCAGGCGATCTGTCCTTGGTACACTACACCATCAGAGCCAATTACTGCCCTTTTACAGTAGAATCCCCCTCAAATGTACTTGTCCCATTTTTCTTCTACAGTGGTTACAGTGACTATTTCAGTTAATTTGCTGTAATATATGTATCAATTGTGTTTTTGGTTTGTTATGTTTTGTTAAGTTCAACATTTTGGGAAATACACTTATTTGCTTTCTTGCCCAGAGTTAGATGAGAAGATTGATAGCCTACCACTCTGCAGCCAGGAGACCTTTAGCTTATTAACATGTTATTTGTACAAAAGCCAAAGCGTAAAAACAAGTTGTGGTTTCATAGGGGATTATGTGTTGTACTATTTTGCTGCTGAGACCAGTAAACCAAATGTTTACACTTTTGACACGTCGAATTAAACACACGATATATACTGTTATTCTTAATTAGTAAGCTTTAGAGGTGTTGGTTGGTGAATCTTGTTACCTTTGGACAGGACCAGACACCTTTATGCTAAGCTAAGCTAACCTAACCGTCTCCTGGCTCTGGCTTCATGTACCTGTATAATGGAAACGTGAGATTGATATCGATATTCTTATCTAACTAAGTAACTAACAAATCTAATTTGATCTAGTCAAATCTAATTGAATCTAATGTAACTCCAAGAAAGTGAATACAACTTAAGTCATTTAATAAGCAAAACCCCGGTGAGTAATTTGTCATAATCAGTCATTTCGCTCTAATCTAATTTAGATGAGAAATGGAAGGTCACCTAACCTTCTCCTCTAGTTACATTTTATGAGCTTTAAAGAAGAACATTACAGATATTGTTGTCATCTAGCCCACTGACAGCATTGGATTCCTGAAACTGTACTTGAAGGGACACACAGAGAAGTAGCCAGCACAGTTTTAGTCTTGAGAGAGAACAACAGAGAGAGAGCTAGAGAGAGAGAGAGAGAGAGAGAGAGAGAGACATCCTTAAGAGTGTAAATGCATGCATATATGTGCGAAACTCATTAGAGATTTAGATACTTACGTTCTTTTCTCTGATTGCATTGATGTTTGGTTTCCTGCTGCGCTGAGCTAAACTCTTTAGTTTTCCTGAGCATTCACAGGAGGTGTAATTGAGGTTTGGAAGGTAAGAGAGGACACATTAATCTAATTGGGGGATTTAACTGAAAAATCATAGCACAAATACTCAGAGCAATTACCGTTTTAAGGGAATAATGAGATGTTTCAGAATTTCTTTTTGAAATGGGTAGTGTGTGAAGCCTTACTTTAAATACACTTCAAAGACAGCGATTACATAAAGACCCTTGTTTTCTCAGTAATAACTGAAATGTTCATCACTCCCAAATTCTTTTGAATTCACGTCTTGCTCATGACAGTAATTCCTCCACAAACACATTGTGAGGTAGTAATTTTACAGCTCTTACTCACTTTTCTGAGGGTTGCTGCATTGTGGGAAATGCAAACGTACCTAACTATAAGACATAATTTAACCCTTTAGGTAACACCTATTTGCTTGTTGGCTAAGAGTTAGAAGAGAAGATTAATACACTTTCATATATGTCCATTAAATGTGAACTACAGCCTGCATCCTGTAGCCTAGCTTAGTATAAATAGTGGAAACTGGGAAACAGCTAGGTTGGCTCTGCTAAAATGGTAAGACTCTGCCTACAAGATCTGAAGCTCAATAAAAACATGTTATTCACAAGTGTAAAAACAAAAGGTTGTTGTTAAACTGAGGGTTATGTGCTTGACCATTTCTTGGTCAAGGTAACCTTTGTATAAAGCCAGGCTAGCTTTTTACCCCTGCTTCCAGTCTTAATGCTAAGCTAAGCTATTCATCACTTGGCTGTAGCTTAATATTTAACCGACACACATGAGAGTGGTGTCGATCTTTTCTTCTAGGTCATCTTTTTCCAAAATGTCAAATTAGTTCTTTAAGTTGAAGTGACCAGGGAAGGCTGAGGGAAACAGTCAGGCTGAACAACAAAAAAAAAATTAATTACCAGAAGGTGGCAGTTCCTTTTACTTGCAAATGACATTTAAAAAACTGAATTTTATTCCTACTTAAGAAATTAACTGAGAAATCATTGATGAATAGTAATTTAATTATTTCTTATGGAGAAAAAGAATACATATTCTGCGTGTCCATTTCCATGTTTGTCACACCCGCCAGGCAGCAACATGACAGCTAATTTATGCGGAGGTCATGCGAGATGGCCTCATGAAGAGGCTGTCAAATAAAGACAGGAAAATGTTTTTCTCCCCTACCTAAGAGCTGGCAGCAAATATAAAGGGACACTGTCAGAACATGAATGTGGCGGAGGAGATGCCAGCATATTCATCAATGCCGGGCTTTATGTGTGGGAGGGTTTTTGATGTGCAGGGCCCCGTCGCAGCGGCCTTCTGTGGACAGTGAAAGCCAGTAGCTTTGTGCAGCTGGGACTGCACGATGGTGGATCTTTCCTGCCTTCTACAGCAGAAAATTCTTCTAGGTCTAGAAGAGAAAGGTGACTAGAGGTATATGGTAAACCATCCCATTATAAGGGAGTTTGGTGATTGGAAGTGACTTGTTTTGAGTTTGTGACAGCTTAATTGGGAACCTCTCCTAAGTGTTTTTTTGGGTGCTGGCTCATTAATTAAGCATGCTTCCCCTCTTCCTATCTCTTACCTCAGTTTGAAGTGTAGATTTCTTTGTGTACCATGGAGGAGCACTGCAAATGAGGGTCTCTGTGTCATCGAATGTTGTGGTTTTAGATTAAATCAATTCTGGCTACTGCAGAGTTTTGCAGCATAGAGGGCAGTGCTGCAGTGTGTTTGAGGCTCCTTCAGCCATTGAAACAGATGTACTGCACTAATGAATATGCTATACACACACAAAGTAAAAAATATTTCCCAAGCAGATACATATATGAGACTACCATTTCACATGTCCTCTGTTGTTGCGCTGGTGTCTACACTAACTTGTCATCATCATATTTGCGGGAAACATTATAATCCTCTTATTCTCCTAGTATCCCCACTGCACACTACAATTCAGACAGGACCTGGCCAAGCTCCTGCTGTGTGAGCTTCTATTTGTCTTGAGGTGTTAGGCGCATTACCTCTGCTCCTCAGCAGGCTCCCATGATGCTCTGCGGCAGTGCTGCCACAGAGCATCATGGGAGCCCCCAGGCACCACCATGGTGTGGAATGATGTTGATCGATCTGTGCAAGCCAAATGTGCATCCTCTCCGTGCCTGTGTGGAAATCAGAGCACCAGCGATTGAGCTGTTCTCGCAGACAGCCTCTTCTTTCCATTTCAGCTGAGCTCTTTCATAGTGCTGCAGGCCCGCGGGTGGGTGTGGTGGGTGGGTGATGGGTGTTCACTCTGCAGCTCCAAGCCAGCCGCACAGACCCAGCAGGAGGCCTCAGCTACTGGAGGTCCATGGGAGTGAGGGAGAGAAAGAGGGAGGGAGCAGGAATGGAGGGAACTAGAGAGAGCACTTGGCATTACTGAAGCTCGGATTGATTTAATCATTCAGAGAATTTGTAGGGGGTTGTGCAGTGAATGTGTGTGTTGGAGGGGTGTAGAGGTGGGAGAGCTCGCTCTGGGAAGAAAAGGTTCACCAATAATGATGAGAGAGGCAGTCAGCAGTCTCAGCCTCCGTGGTTATCGAAGCGCTAACCTTGGCAGAGATAGTGCTGTGATCTCTGCTCTAATGCAATGCAGTGGCTGTAAGCTTTAACTATGAATGAACTCCAGTGTACATGAATGTGATATCTTGATAAGTAACGCCTTTTTTGTGAGATCTGAGTAGGAAATCCCTTTTACTAGTCTTACCTGTTGTGAATTATTAAAGTCCAGTGAAAAGAATGAACAGTTTTGGATTAAATTTGCATTTAGGATTTTACAAAATCTAAGTAAATGGTGTTACATTGCATGAACCCTGCGCTCAATTTCTTTTAGGCTGTGTGAAAAAAATTCAAGCTTAATAATAAGATTGATTCCACAGCACTGACTTACTCATCCTCTACATGCTGACATCAATACAGTATGTCACTCTATCACAAACACCCTCACCACCCCATCCCCCCCTTTTCATCACCGAATCACTTCAAACTGAAGCTGGCATCATGAATGACAGTACAGCGAGTAAAGGAAGGAGTGGAGGCAGGCTCTGCAGGAATGAGAAGGAGGATGCAGGGACTGATAGGACTCAATTGTAACTGATCCCTTGGCGTTACTGGCATGGCATGGCAGAGGATGAAGGCAGCTCCCACAGGGACACAGTTAGCCCAAAAATCTGTCATGGTGAATGATGTAATGGGTTTTGTTAAAGAACTGTGTGTGATTTATTTGTGAGTGTGCACTGACATACTGTGACATATGCCCAAGCTCCCCTACTTAGACAATGAGATCACATCAGTGTGCTGGCTATGGCTGAATTAATTTAAATGTCTCGCAGTATGTCTACTCTTTCTCCATCTCTTCGTCTTGCTTATCACACGCGCCATCGAGCCAGATTTTTTATTTCCATATGTGGTTTTAAAAATCCATGAGAAATAGGCAAAATCTATTCAGTCTGTCACTTAATAAAAATCATCATTTTCATGATAAGAGTTGTGTGTATCCTCAGCCTTTACAACATGTAAAGATTACACTACATAGTCAGGAAAATCTCCACTTTCATATTCACTGTCTTTAATGAGATCTCTCTCACTCTGTTTTTGTGTTTTGTGTCAGATTGACTAACGTAAGAATGATCTGTGGTGTTATGGACCCACACAATGTGTGCGATGAGAGGCATCTGAAATTCAAGCAAGCACATACACATATAATCATACCTTTCTCACCTCACCGTATTAGACATTAGTCAAAATATTGTGTTGGTTATCCTGTTATATTAAAGCTGCACTTGTCCATATTCATACTTTTACAATGAATCAATGACTGTGTAATCCGAAAGGGGTCACTTGAAATGACAAACCCACAGAGAATAATCACCTAACTCTGCAGTTCCCCTCATATTTATAAAGCATTTTATCATCTGTCAGCTTATTGTTTTGGTTTTACGGCCAGCAAATTTACTGTTTTGGTCTGTTTACATTAATCACTGTGCCAGAAACATGACAAATGCTAATGTTGCTCTGAGTTTGCTGTATGTATAAAGAGGCAATTTTCTGTATAAGCCATAAAAACCTTTCTAAGGTGATAATATGCCAATGTTGTGTTTAGCTTATTATTGCATTAGCTCTTTCAGCTCATTGTTTTGATTTTCTGAACTGAAACGTTACTATTTTGGTTCCTTCTCACATCTCTCGTCAACCTTGTTTCCAGCTGCAGCAGACAGCTGTTGGAGTCGTAACAAAAGTCAGTGAAAAAAACTCTGATAAACCCATTGTGTGCTACCAGCCTAACACCAAACAGCAGACAAAGTTAGCAACTAGCTGGAGAAAACAGTTGAGCATTTAGCATCTAAAGCACTCAGGAGTTGAGACTTTTTAACAGACTTAAAAAGAGCAGGAATATTGGACCAGGTGGCCAGAAACAAACCCCCAAATAAATGCTAATGTTGCTCCATTGTCTACTGGATGTCAAATGAGGCAAATTATTGCAAAGACATTAGCCATATCTACTTTATAGGGTGATAATATGTAAATTTTGTCTTTACACTTTGGTAAACTAATATAATAATTGGACCCTAAGGTCGTTTATTGGTCAATCATGATACGCATATAGACACGTGCAGAGAACAATGCTCAAACACACATACAATCGCGTTCCATGTTGAAAATGATCCTCTGCTTTTAACCCATTTGGCCATCCTTCTTCCGAGGGGAGCTGGAGCAGTGGTCAGCCTTCTATGGTGACCGGGGACCAAATCCAGTGCACATGCACTGTCCTGGTCAGGAACAGGGGGCAAATTAGGGTTCAGTGTCTTGCCCAGGGACACTTCGACATGTGGACAGGAGGAGCTGGAATCAGCAGGAATTGTATTCAGAGACTGACATGAAAGGTGATTTGAGGCTACGATAAGGCAACTTTTTTATTCTTTTGAATCACACTACTAAAAAGTCAAATGATCTTTTAAAAAATTGTGAAAGCTGTCTTATTTTCCACTAATAGGATTTAAGAGTCTTTAGAAGCATTTCCTTCATGAATGAGACAACATTTTACTTTTCAAATAAGCTGTCACAAAATTAATTACCACTCTTTTGGTCTTGCAAAGTTCTCCAGTGAGAGTTGATGATTAATATCAAAAGAAGTGTAAGCTAGTCTTTGGAGTGAGTGAAAACTACTTGCACAGTCTATCCATCAAACTAATGTGTGCTTTCGAATATTCTCAGATGCCTCAAATAGTTTTCTTTCTTGAAGTGTAACTCATTATTTTCAGTATGTTTTGGATATGCATGACACTTTCAAGTCAAGCTCTCTTTAATGAAGTAATTCAAAAAAATATGACAAAATAATGAATTTGGCTTTTTTTAAACTTTTGTCTGCTCTACAATTTTTCTCTTTAATGGAGAGTAATCTTACTTTAGATCTTTATTCCTGACTTTTCAATACTTTGCCGAGGCCAGAGATTAAAATAAAGAGGGGAAATTGTGATTTTCATGCAAATGTACTCCTGTTTCACTGTAGGGAATGCATTAATTTAAGGTCCACAACCCCAATGTATAATCCCACCCCATATGCTGGGATTATACCAAGTGCTATCACAAACATATACTTCACCCAATCAGTATTAAACTCCCAGATGTTCCATTGCCTTTGCTGTTTATTATGCAGAAATAATCTGAAAATAGTTAAACTCTACGACAAGTGGTATGACCCCAATTACCTTATTCTAGCTGCGGTAGAAGCATGGACAAGAGTACTGCACTGCACGGTGAGGTTTGGGCACTGCAAATGTCAGGATCTTTGCAGAATAACAGCATGCTTCCCTAATCAGGATTATGCACTCTGGCACACAAGGTGTAAACAGCCCTGCAGAGATTATAGCTGGAGTAATGATGGTGTAGATCAGGGGTGTCAAAAGATTTTAGTTCAGGGGCCACATTCAGCCTAATTTGATCTTGAAGTGGGCCGGACCGGTAAAATCACAGCATAATAATCGTACAGTAAGTACATTATGAAAGTGTACATATTTAAGGAACAATCCTTTTACAAAACATTATGAATGACCGAATATTGTATT
>JAVQJF010071958.1:0-32238 GCA_036023855.1 Gadopsis marmoratus
GGGCAGAATCTGTTGGCGTACCCTTTCCTGTGAGGGGCGCTGTCGGGAACAATTGGGACGATTAGCAACCTTTCAATGTTAAATTTTGGGTGGGGGTCCCAAAGGTGAAAATTACCCATAATGCACTCTGGTGGCCACCATGGGAACAATTGGGACATTTAACAAACTTTTAATTTTTAACTTGGGGGGTGCCAATAGAATAGTGGCACAATCTAAGGGTAACTTTCAATTTTCTACAAAGAGAACCGCAGGACCGAGCCCGGCGAGCTTCGACGCCCTGACGTAGGAGGGCGGCGGGGATGGCCCTGTGCCATCTTGGGATTTTTAGGCCCCTCCCCCAGGGCGGGAAGGGAAGTTCATTTTGGGTCATCGAATTCCCTTCCTCCCCATTCACATGTGTGCCTTCTGTCCCTATGGGCCCTAATGGGTGGAAGGCATAGTTGTTTATTAACTCACGAAGATTCTTGAACTGCTGTTACACCCGCCTGTGGAGTGTTGATGCGGAAGTGAGAGTCATGAGTGGTACAAACAGTTACTTAGGTGCACCTCCACCCAATTAACTTCTTTCTCTATATTGGTAGACGCTTGCTGACGAGCTTGTAATCTGAAATAACATAGTACATGTTATGACACTAAATAATGAGAGTCCACTACAGGCCTTTCAGCTGGAAAAGGCTATCGTAGATACAGCTGCTGAAAGGGGAATATATAATTAGATACTTATTCCCAGGAGAGGGAGACTGATGTCTGCAGGAATGGTGTGGAATCGTGTGTGTCTGTTAATCAGCACTGATACGAGAAACTTGGTCAGTGGTTTGTTGTGATGGGAATTACGGTTCTTTTGAAGCGAGCCGGATGGCTCTGTTCCTTTTATCATTATTATTATTTTTTTTTAGAGGATAGGGGTTACTAGGTTTATATCCAAAATAATCACTAGACTAGGGTAAGATTAGGATCAGATTTAAACTTAGACATGAGTGGACTAGGTTTAGCAGCTCTAAATTACTCATAGTGCCAGACCTAATCTCAGTGATCTGCATTGTAAACATTACACTGGGTGACGGCATATCCCTCTGCATTGTTATGTATATACAGTAAGTTGCCTTACCTTGAATGCATTTCATGCACTTTGACTGGCTGGTTCTCTGTTCACGTGAAGGGGAGTGGATTTAGGGAAGGCAGGGGAATTTGGGCACAACGATAAAAAGAACATCTCTCGCTTGTACCAAAGAGACGTTGAAAAGAAACAGATCGAATGTAACATCTGACAGGTGGTGGTCAACTGTAGTGGTTATGTCCTCCACACATTTTAGACAGAAGTTGGTGTGAATGTTGGACTGCCAGTTTCAGAAAGCTCGAGCGTTGCAGTCCTCAAATTCCGACATTGGAAAGATGGTTGAGTTGTTTCCTGTTTTCAGCAATTGTCATTCCGAGGCAAGCTGCAAGGTTTCTTCTTGTTGAAAAATGTATTTAAACTTTATAGTACCACCGTTCAGCATAGGCTGTAGTTAAGGAACAAAAAGAAAAGAAAATACTGCACCTGATTATATTTTTCTCTCTCCTAGTGATAATCACTGTGGTCCCTAGTCCACACTGCTTTTCCCATATTTTGACATTTTATATCAAATATTAAATTAATCCAGCCTAGCAAGTAGCTGAGAACACTGTTTGAACATGACAGGCTGAAGGGGATGAGAAGGAATGGGCTTTTAATGAAGAGGACAAGGTTTTAGCTTGGGAAAATGAACACCAGCAAAGAGTTGGAATTACTTCTCTGTCGCTTTGAAGTTAATGTGAGAGGCTCAATTAAATTGAAAGGAAAGTTGTATTTTTTTCTGCTCTTTGCTCTGCTTAGCAGAAATCCTTAACCTTTGTGTAAAGAGCCTTTCCACGTGCCCTGGACGCTGCATCTTGTTTCACACCCTGCGAAGATGAAGAATTTGGTGTTTTTGCTCCATGTGGGAAATGACACTCTTGGTTGACAGCAGTGTGTAAATGCACATGGTCAAGGGCCATTACCTCACCAGTGAGTGGTAGTACATTCAATAGAGAAAATGACTTTTTGCTTCAGTGAAATAAGTGAATTTTTTCTCCATATATGAGGATAAACACTTTTCCTGCTACAGCGATTGGAAATGCAGCTCACCAGAGAAATCTGTTTCAGTCATTTAACTAAAGAAAAAACCCATCATCTAATTTGCATGGGACAGGTACCTCAGTAATCACATTTGCACTGTTGCTTTGATGAAAGTTTACAGCACGATATGCACAGTTTTTCAGGGAACACATTATTTTGCAGAGAGCTGACATTGTAGATTAAATCAGGAACAGTATATGCATTTAAAACTAACTATGTGCTCCAACTCAGCGAGTTCAGCAGATTCCACAGTAGAGAAGAGTAGAGTAGAAATGTTTGAGATGACTGGAGACAAATAAAAAGCTAAAAATGAAAAGCTAGCGGAATAAATGAAACAGGGTCATGTTCCAAATATTTCGGATTTCTTTTATAACGTGGAATTAAATGGAATTAGAGATAAAAACTCACTAGTTTTTGTTCATAAGGCAAGTCAGCCCACAAAATCCAAATCCTTCAGCTTGTCAACAAATGCACGTGTACAGCTGTCCATGAGGGAGAATTGCACTCTGAACACTGTGGGGGCTTCAAATCGCAAAGAAAATACCAATTCTTGTATAATGTTGCTTTAATGAATGATAGATTCTCTGATCTTATCATGCTTGGCTCCATGTGTAATGCTCTGTGTATTTAAGTTTACTTCTTTTCTTCCATCTGAGGAAAACATCTATTAGCGAGAACACCAAATCAAACTGTTTGCCAGAATGGGGTCTCCTCTTGTCTAATCCCCCCGCCCCCCCATGAACCTCCCTTATGAATTCTCCTGACAACTCTGATAACACCAGAAGCTGGAGGGATGTTTATACACAAAAACTGCTATTTGCATCCGAAAGCCAGTTGGCAAGCACAATCACCATTCTCATAACAGTAACAACAGGGGCTTCTTGCAAATATTTCCTCCTGTTTGACAGTGCATTTATTCAGTGGGCAGGCTAGGGGAGAAAATGGTATGAGTAACCTTGCATCCCATCGTGAAGGTTGTCACTTTCCTGACAGAGACGGAATGTCTTGCAGGTGCGATGACAATTTCACGACCAATTACGCTCCTTCGCACTCATCGCTGTTTGTCTCCCTAGATGAAGTTGAGGATTTTACTCCTGTAAACTGCTAAACTTGCTGCCCACATCCTTCTTACTTTACATTCACACAGACAGAGCTGTTCCTACTGTTTTTAATATACTGTCTTTTAACGATCATATCGCTGAATGCTTCTGAATGTATGCTTCCAGAGTGAGAGTGCTGGACGGGGCTTGTGCTGATGGATTAGCAACCTCAAGTGAAAAAAGGGATTCTGGAGCCAATGCAGTCCTCGTGCTCACAGGCTGTCAACCTGCCAGCACTCAGCCGAAGCCTCAAGTGATTGCATACAGGCTTTAACACAGTCACACAAGGAACGCGCAGGCCTCATGATAGGGTACATACAGCATGCTGCAGATGGAATCATTAATAATCGAATGCTCGTCGAAACTGCATAGACTGCAGAAGGCTGCGTGCAATGTCAAGCCAGTGTGGTTTATGCATGATTATCAGTTTGACATCTTTATTAACGAATCCCACAGTTTGTTTAGGTAAGCAGGACACCTCACAAACATTTATTCCAGTAAGCTTCAGAAAGTTTTTTTTTCTTTGACTACCAGAGCTATCAACTTGCTTTGTTGTCTTCAGCCTGTTTTACCAGATCAAGGGGTCCCAGACCGTTATGTTCCCACTCCTCTGAGGGATGGCATTTGCCCCCCAAAATCATACAGTGAGCATAATCTTTATCAAAGCAACACGTGACAGTGACATTTAAGAAAGTGCCATGTTTCGCTTGTTTTCATAAAGAGGCTTCCTCTGTTAGAGGCTTCATTAATGTTTTTCTGAATGTGAAAAAGAGGCCAGAGTTTTTATTGGCACTCAGCAGGATTATGCAGTAGCCATACGCACCTTGTGATCTAAGGAAAATAGCTGTGAAATATAGAGTTGTGCTGATGTCAGGTTTTATCTGAAGCCCTCTCTTGCTCACTTTCAAGGTGGGCTGCATAAAGGTATGCAGCTTTACATAACTAAATAGAGCATGACAAACCGCTGAAATTAAAAGCTAAAGCATAGATCATGCTTGTCTTAACCTTTTTTGGTGAAAATGACAACACATTCATTCACTTTGTCTGCACATGTCAGGGTTGCTGTAGGCTGGAGTCCTTGTCAGATTATTTTGCCAGTCCACCCCATTACAAAATAAATGATTTGTATCTGATACAGTCCATTCTCGGTGCACCTGTGCTTCTACATGTGCTCCCCTTTAGCAGCTTTTGTTTCATACCTTACTGTTCAGTATGATAGGTTATCCTGCAAAATTGGACATGTCACCCTGGCTTATAGATGTTTTCCCTTGTGACCTTAAGTTCATATAGTAGAACTCAGTCCAGCGCAAGAGAAATTGCTGTGGTCTATTTATGTTTATAGTTTTCCCGTAATTGATTTTCATTTGCAGAAGCCAGAGAAAAATCTGGGCCACCTTTGGAAAGGCCACCAATGCCCCAATAAGCAGTCAACGGACAGCATTCTTTTTTACTAGAAGAGTTTAAGCAGAAAAACCTATAGCCCAGACATTTTTACACTCTTGTATGTTAAATGTTACACAATACAGTGCTCAAACACATCAAGCAAAGGTTTTATTCTCGAGTTTACCACAATAGGGCACAGCACCACATGAACGCCTAACGGCTGTGTCTGTTTTATTTAGTAGCAGGTCAGACCGAGGTCTTATTTTGGCATGAACCTACAGGGGGTAGTCTGAAAATGGGGATACCAGCATACGGACTCCTCGCACTTGCTGTTGGCTCTGTAATGGTGTATGACGCTTTGTCGGCACAGTCGTGGTCTTTCATTTCCTGCAATGTAAGGTCAACGATAATTACTACTAATATAATCACTGTCCAGGAAGTGATAATCTTGGTCCTGTGGTTATTGAAATCTCCTCATTATGCATTTCAATTGGGCCCACATGCAACTCCCATTCATGAAAGGGACATTCATTGCACTCCAATAATTAAATTATACCCAGTGTAATGCAATGCTTATACTGATTATTGCAGCTGTCATGTTAATATGTTCACCAGGTGATCATATTTGAATTAAGGTTCATAATGGGAGAATGCATAACCTAATTAACAGAGATGGTTTACTTGATTTTTGTAATTTCATATTTACCAAAATACTCAAAGGGTTCATTTTAATTTAAATGGAGTTGGAAAATAAGTAAACATTTCATTTATTTTTTGTGTATGTGGTGTTTAAGGCAGCAAAGACTTAGAGCTTACAGCCACAGTAGCAGCTCTTTGAGGCTGAAGTGAGGCACAGGTGCTTTTGGCTAAATGCATGTCAGCATCCTAATATGCTCACTGTGACAGTTCAAACATGCTGATGTTTAGCAGGTATTATGTTCACCATGTTCACCATCTTGCTTGCATGCTAACATTCAGAATGGATGCATAAAGACAATGTACAACTGAGGATGATGGGGATGTCATTAGTTATGTATTTGGTCACAAATCAATGTATTGGAATAAGTGAAATGTTGACCTGATAAAGACGCTAGATGAAAGGTTAAAGGATCACCAAAGTTATTACAAATTTCACGCCAATCCATCCAGTAGTCTGAGCCACAAATGTCAGCCTCATAGATTTGCTAGAGGAAAGGTCAGGAGATCACCAAAGTCGGTAGACTTCATCGTCGGGGGACCATGAATGTCTGTTCAATATTTCATGTTAATCCATCCAATAGTTGTTGAGATATTTCAATCTGGACCAAAGCAGTGGACTGACTGACATTGCCATTCCTAGAGCCAAGCCGCTAGCGTGGCGAAAAATAAAGAGGGGGCCCCAGGACATTGATTCGTTGGGCTAAGGAGTCCTAAAACACAAGGGAAAACTAAACCGAACACAAACAAAGCCACAAAACAAGACTTCCTCTACCATCTTCCCACAACAATGTATCACAATCAACAAGGCTGTTGATTGGGCAGGGAGGGAGACAGCAGAGAGCCCCTATTGGTCCCAGCTATCCTTAACAATCAGAACAGACGAGGTACACCTGAGGGCAAAGGACATCAAACTTAAAATAAACACCACAAAAAGGGCAACAGAGGGACCACATAATACTCAATAATCTTTCAAATCACGCTTGGTTTACAACTTAGCGACTGTTTCGCTCAGTGTTTTGTTTCTGTACACGTGCCACAAAAGGTCATCTGTGTCCTGAATGCAGGAAAGCAAAAGATCAAGAGTTCAAGTAAGAACTGAGCCTCCTCGTGAAAAGCAATGAATACCAATGAAGTCTCTGTAGTTTCCTACTCCTCTTTTTCTAACTAGCCTTTGGGTTGCCACACATCCCTAGTATGCGGATTACCAAGCAACTCATGTAAACCTTAGTCAGTGGCGAGCCTGGTAGTGAACCACATACACGGAATCATTCAAATAAGGATGTTTTTGTCCAAGTAATCCTGAAAATGTTGCAAGAAAGGATTGGCTCACAGTTTGAAGGCAATTCAAAGTTGTTACACGCCTATAGATAGAAGTTCACAAAGTTTAATGCAGTTGCTTCCTTTACCCTTTGTAGACACTTATTGAATGGCTTGGATGGAATTGTGAAGGCAGCAAGCAATTGAGACCTTCAGCTCAAACCAGAGCCTTCAAAATCTGTTCTCTGGACTAGCAATCACTGATCATTACTGTACTGAGAATCAATCAATAAAGCTCAATACATTGCACTAGTGTTTTTATTTTGACTATGGGTTTTAATAGCATCTGCTGTAATTTCCTGGACTGAATGGAATAATCTCTGTCTTTTTTCTGCCTCTCTGTCTTGCTGTCATTCATTCACTGAGTCTGTCCACATTTCTTTTCCAAAACGGCAGTTTCAGTGTGGATGTTTTCTCAGAGGAAAGTGTCTCAATAGCTTTTACTTTCCACTAGCTTTTACTTTCCACATCAGCCATGACATGTGTTAATAGTAAGAAGTATCTCACCTTAATGGCTACCACCAGGGGTCCAGGGCTGATAGACTGTGAGTGTTACATGCTCAATGAATTCATAAAGGGGAGCTGCTTTTAGCACCCTGCGCTGACATTGCTGAATGAATGATCCCATGAAGTCAGGTGTCACACTGCATGCCGGGGGACTGCATTTGTGTACAGGTGTGAGAGGATGAATTAAAAAATGGTTTCATTGTGATAGCTGATGTCCTACAACAAGCAACTAGTCATTGGCTGATGGGATAACATTTTGCTGACATTTTCTTCATTAGGTTACAGCTGCACAGAAAAGCAGGTCACTTTTGAAATAGTGTTCTATAGAAAGGGAACTATCACAAAACGACTTCTGACTAAACCTGATTCATGAATGTGTTTTGGTGCATTATTGAATTTACACCCTTTGCATTAGTTACACTGTTTTATATTGCTTTACAACAAAAAAATTCATATAAACAAGCTGTACCAACTTAAGTATGCATAATAAGTAAAAATTAAATAAACATAATCCCTCACTGGCTTCCCACTCTGTAACACTGGTAATAATGTTTGTTGGAATGCAGAACCAAGCTAGAGTCACTGCTATCGATGATTGCATTGAATTTAATTTCCTTTTCTGTTTTACAGGCCTTGCTTTGCTTCTTTGTAGCATGGAGTTGTTGTAGGTCAACAAGTACAAACACAGTTCAGATGTTCAGTCCCAGTGTGTAGCTAGGTGTGCATCATCAGCTGGTTTTGTAATTGAGGTTGCTATAGTGCTAGAAAAGTTGTTGAATTGCTATGCACAGCTAGCTTAGCTGTCTAACATATTTTATTAGCATAACTCAGACTTCCTTAATCCTTAATTGAAATGCAAAGCAATGTGCCCTATTAGCACAGTCTTTGATTAAAGCTTAAGAAAGGTTCTGCTAAGGTAACCGGTCCTCTTTCACAGGACCTCACAGGCCGTCAGGCTGCACACCAACATTGTCCACCAACCAAATGTTGGTTAGGTTTAGGTTGTAGTCGTTTGATGCTTGGGTTTGGGCCATAATTGGAGTTTCGTGATCTTGAGACAGCTGAGATGAGACACTACTTGAGACTCCACATGAGACTCAACTCATAACAAGAAAGTCCCCTATGTTGATGGCAAAGTCATTGACTTTCAATCTCACAGGGTATTTAGTGCTCAAGTAAAGGACTATGTATGGTTTGATTGAGTGAATTATTACATTAAAAGCTTTAGTCTAACATCAGACTGTTGGTAGTACAAAGTTTTAACACTAAAAACAATGACTGAACAAAAGTTTTTAATATATGTGTTGACTTAGCCACTACATTTCACAACAAGAAAATCACAGCCTTATTTCTTGGTATGTGGAAATGCAGCAAAGCAGCTTCCAGCTTGTAGATGCATAAGATCTTTGCTTTTGAAGTTGAATGTATAGTGTTTGCCTTATGCAAGAGCAGCACAGTACAATCAACAGTATAAGAAAGTATTATCCATGAAGCCTGACCTGTAGAGTGCTGTATATAGAGAATATAATACACACAAACACCTTGTTCTTACAGTCAGTTCTTTATTCAGCTGCATTTCGTCCTTCTATAGACATTGACAGTTTCATTGTAGTGGGTTGCTTCTTTGTCTCTCCCTCCCAAATCTGCATATAGTCAAGCTCTCTGAGGACAGATGTGAAAAGAGTAATATAACAATTTGATATGCGTACTTAATAAGCATTCTGCCATTGTATTTAGATTTATCATTAATCTGTTTGCGGTGGCGTTTTTGTGTAAACATGGCCAAAGCTGCAAGACACACACAAGGAGGCTCAGCAAAGATGAGTCACATAATAATTCCCCATATGTCCATTTTATGAATGGTACTTTTAAGTCAATAGCTTTCTCTGTGTGGCTAACAATCTTAAGGTTTCAACTGTCTGTCTCCTATTTACAATACTTTGTTGTTTTCAAGGATCAAGTCCTTTATTTTTATTTTTTGGAAATAATTCAACAGGATTTTGATTAGCTTCCAGAAAATCTCTTAAATGGAACATGATCATGCTGTCTTAATGTAAAAAATGAAAATTGAATTCATGAAAATGCATCACTGATTATAAGAAATACCCACTTGAAGACCAACAACTTCATGTTGGATTTTTAACGTGAACGTCCTAATTGAATTGTGACTATATGGTGATGTGATGTTTTTCCTTAATGCGACATGGATTAACTAATACCCTCTCATTGTCATAACAGCCAGACTCTAAGACAGGTAATTAAGAGTGTGGTGGAGCGGTGTGGAGTGAACACCATCCACCTCATAATTATTCATTACCTCCACAAAGCAGATATTTTCCCACAAGTTATGTCCTTTAAGCATGGTTGTTTTCTATCCCCAAAACTGAAGTTCACCTTACACAAATACATAATTTTAGTCTCATGACAGCACCTCTGAGACTGAAGTTTTTGGAAGTTGGCCTGTTGGATTAATGCAGAGTTTGTTTCCTTTCTCAGTTGACAGTGATCTTTCCATTACGTTAATCATGGCAACAGTATTTAAATAACCATGTGATTTAGTTACCTAACCTATCTTAAAGGAATAGTTCGACATTTTGGGAAATATGCATATGGTACAGATCCATACAACTCTCATATCTGTCTGTTCAATTCAAAGCTACAGCCAGGAGAGAGTTAGCTTAGCTTAGCTTATCAAAAAAATGGAATCTGAGGGAGATGGCAAGCCTCATTATAGTAATACCTCGATTTTTCAAAAACTGAAGTGGGAAAACGACAAGTACGGGTTGCAGTTACCTCCTGTAGTCTTGTAGACACTTTGAGACGGTAAATTGTCCCCCTACTTTCGGTATTTTTGCTAAGCTAAGCTAGTCGTCTCCAGGCTACAGTTTCATATTGGCTGGACAAATGTGATGATATCGATCTTCTCATCTTACTTTATGCAATAAAGTGAACAAACATATTTCCCAAAATTTCAATCTATTCCTTTATTAACAATTTATTGGCCATACTCAGGCTTCCCATAATCATAATCATGTAGTTTTTAGATGCCTAAAACTAACCGTACTTGTCAGTTTACAAAACCCTCATATGTGTTTTTGGAATGCACTGGTAATCCACCAATGTAATCATTTAGGTATGAGGACTTGTTGGCCCTTGGACAAGATTGCTGAATGTCAAAGGCGGTTACGGTGGTGGATATACAACTGCCACAGGGATAAGCCATTTTGAAGGCAGAGAAAAGAAGTATATGGCCTCAAGAGAAATGCTGTGCTCTTTAGACATTGCCAGTTTATGCACAAGATTGCCAAAAAACAAAGCACCAAATGGGATTTCTATGTTCTTATTATTTCGCAAAATGTTAAAAATATTATCTGACTTTAGGATCCCGAGCAGCTGTTATAATTTGACACTTGGCCTGTACTTTCTAAATACATCCTACCAGTTCAGTATGCGGCAGTATAACCTAATGAACTTTCTCTGTGTCCTGCTTGAATTTTTTCGTTTTTGTGCAAACATACTGGATGTAGCACTTGCCAGTTGAGCTGCTATGAAAGCAATTACTTGCATGCAAACTCTGCCCATCTCTTCACTTCTTACAAATTCAAATAACTTTATTGGCATGAACAAAAAAGCAGAGATGCTTCGTTTCCAAAGCATACCTCATGTTTTCCCTCCCACTCCCCTGCTCTGCTCCTTTGCTGCTTCCCCTCTGCCTTTTCCTTTTCATGCTCCCTTTTTCACCCTGTGTCTGTCATTTCATTTTCTCTCCCTCTCTCTCTCTCTTGCTCCCCTCTCTTTTCGCCTGTTTCCTTTGAAGTGCTAAACAATGAGAGGGTTACACTCTGCGTTAAGCTCATAGGGAAATCCAGGCTGAAACTGCATGGCACAGTGCAGCACAGCAGAATCTTGTCCTCGGGACCACAGGGGGACGGGGAGGGGAGGAGGCGGCATCAGAAGTATGGTCAGCATGTGGTGACAATGACAATGGCTGCACAGAGCCTTGAACCTCCAAGCTGTCACCAGACAACATCAGCACAGCGTGGCTGAATAACAAATTTCCAGAGAACATGCCTATCTCTCTCTGTTGCTCTGATGCATGAACCTTGGCAACTGTCCATTTCTTGTCAAAATGAGTATGCGACTATCGGGGTGTAATTATGGAGACCACAATATGTGCATGTCAAGACCCTATTGACTGTAATGATTGAGTTAAAGCATTTAATTAGTCCAGCTTATTAGCGTAGAGGAGAAAGACAATCACTCGTCTTTCCGTTGTCTTTGTCTTGCCTCCCTTTTCTGTTTTCCTTGCATGCAGCCACAGACACATCCATGCAATGATGAATGCTTTTCATTACTAAAGGATGGAATGGGAAATGAAGCAAAATGAGTGCTTTGGGAAGCAATCCGTGACTGCTACAGTCGTCTGCTGAAGCATCTGAGACATGTGTTTATCCACTCCCACATGTTTTCTTAGAGCTATATCTCAGTTACTCACATTATGCTGTACGCACCTCCCTTTGAAATCTGATAACAGCCTCTCTCCTCTCCAATTTCCTCTTTTCTGTCTATGTCTGTCGCTCATATTCATACACGCTAATGCCTACGCTGCATGATGTTCTTTTATGTGTCCCTTGATGCAGTTTTGAGTCAATCTGTCTCATAGAGGAAGATCTACATGCATAATTCACCCTCCATCAACCACCCCTAATGCAAGCAAATGCCTTTCTCCTCTTCATATTGACTGATAGGGGATTCATGATGACAACTTGACATTTCATATTTATTTTCACAAATTCTATTGAGTTAATATCTGTGTAGAAATAGCACATGCATCACATTTGCTTTTTTTTAATACCTGGAATGGTGTTTTCAGCACTTTGTGAAGCATGTGGGTAGAAGATTTCTTCATTCTCAGTGGTGCTCTGCAGTTTCATCCAATGGCTGTTTAATTTGTTTGATTACTCTGATGAGGTGAAGTCTTAAGGTCTCCCCATGCTGCTAGAATTGCCCGAGGTCTTAAGCTCCCTGCAGGTTGTTTCACTCTATTAGAAACACAATTTGATTGTTGCTGAGCCTTTGCTGAAAATGGTGTGCAGAGGGTTTGAGAGACTGTCACAGTACACATCATTGATCAATGCATAAATCTATTCACCTGTTCAGCACAGATATTATTAGGTCTGTGAGGCTGTCCTTATGCACAGTTGTGTTTTGAGATAAATGCTAGCGTCTTTACTATGTTCAACCTTTTAGATTTAGCCTGCTATCCTTAGCACAAGTTCAAGTTTAGCTCCAAAAAATAAGATTTGAATAAAAGTTAAAATACAACTCAACCATCGATCAAAACCTTCCTTCTTTGTGCTTTATAGGTGTGTGTGAATTTGACTAAAGAGCAAGATGTGGTGTGATCACAGGAACTCAAATCAGGTATGTCTTTCTCCCATTTTAATGTTTTTGGTAGTATTTGTAACCTGTAAAAGATTCAGCCTTTGTGTTTCTGTTCTGGCCTTTCTATGTTCTGCTCAGCCGGTCAATTACACTGTGATTTTGCTCTTACTGACTAGCGTGGGACATCGCAGAGACATACTGAATCAGACAGGATGGACCGTGGAGGTTTTTAAAGCATTGCTTTTGGATGTTTTATTGATGTCCCTAAGATGATTCACCCTGACATTAGTGATCCTCTCTGTCTCAAGCAAATCTCTTGCCATCATAAAACTGCTTGTACAGGGTCCACTTGGTAAATATTTAAGAGCTCCCCCCATCAGGGTTCACCATTCCCTGCATAGTGTACAAAGCCCAGGATGTGTTGCCTTTAGCAGAAGAATTTTACTGTTATTAGGGATTACCAAGGTCTACCATTACCTTTAAAGTTAGGACAGAAAATAAAAAACTCCAAAACAAACACGCAATATCTCAAATGCGACTCTCTGTCTCATTTGAGCCATTGTGACTCACACACAGTCTGGCACCACAAATTGGAAAAAGTTGATTAAAGCTGCATAGAGGTGCAGTCTGTGGAGTTAAGTTCCAGTAGGATTCACAGAACTAGCAACTGTTTCACATTACAGGGAATTATTTCATTCAGTGTCAACAATATTGCTAAATGGAGTTGTACCTATGTGATTGGCCTCAACATTAAGGACACACAGTTTGCGGTTTAGGGGTTTCTAAGACACTGAATTGGCAATCCCCAGAGCTATGATTGATCAATATTGTCTCAAAAGAATCTCTGTTCACCATGATGATTCTGTCTTTGCAGTTAGCTTTTCTTTTTGTTGCTCAAAGTGCGAAACCAGCAGCACATCTTGATAGTCAATATCTGTATCCTGGTTGGGCGAGTGAGGCATTTAGACGACAAAGCAGTTGATTCAGCAGATACTGCTGCCTGTGCGGATCTCATGAGGAAACATTGTGTTTTGCTAATAATTTAATTAAACGGAGATGTTCGACTGTTTTAAACATTTGCATTCATTATGAACCAGCATGATACAACTTCCAGACAACTCAATGTTACACATGCTAGACAGAAACAGAAGTGACACACCAGAAATGTATTGATTTGGGGGATTTCTGTTTACTAACAGCAGTTCAGTAAAGCTCAGGACTACTGTAGTATGTCTGTGCTCGAGGGTGCCACACTCAAACTGAGATTTATGTCAATATTGATGAAATTATTATAAAAATGCCATTTCACACTAGTTTTAGCATATATTTGTGTTGTGTGAAATCCTTGTGCTACTGTAATTAATGCAGGTTTTCTAATTTTCTCCTGAAAGAAAAATATTTTTATAGATGCCAAATGCAAGTACTCAGATTTTTTTGAAAATGCAAATTAGGACTCATATGTAGATAGTTTGATTTTCTGTGTGTGTGTGTGTGTGTGTGTGTGTCTCACTTTTTGTTTTTAACTGTCTCATTCACGCTCTCGGTTTCTGCCATTTCTTTGTTGTGTAAATAGGAAAAATCTAGTGTTGAATTTAGCATTTGGTCCACCACTTCTGAAGGTAACAGGCCAAGTGACTTATATACGTGCACACACACACAGAACGACTGTGCACAGTTTTGCAATCCACACACTGAGTGACAGGTTCAGAGTTTGTGTGTGAACTGAAGAACAAGGAGGAGGGAGAAGAGAGATGGGAGAAATGAAGAGGCAGTGGTGCAGGAAGTGGGGCATGTACCACAGCATAGGGGATATACACTGAGCAAGTGGTTGGAGCACAAAGGAGAGTGGAGACGGAGCTGATGGGGTTCAGGTGGTTATACTCATACATAACATGCTCGGTCAAGCATGGCCACAGGCATCAGGCTCTCATGGTGCTAATTTGGGGATGAGGATTATAAACTGGACATACAAGTCAACCTCATATGTATGAGTAAGTGAAATCACAATTGAGGTTGCATGAGTGGCTTCAGCTCAACGGTCTTAATTGAAGGACTACTGTATGCCCACACTACATTATAGAGCAATCAGTGAAGGCATTGATTTCAGGGTCATAGAAACCACATACAGTGGCTTCTTCCCCTCACAATTAATGACATTTGCCAGTGTTGTCTTCAAAACCGTCCCTGCCTCCAGAAAAGCATGCCTTTTGAAAAAAATCTGTACAGCACTCTTCTGCAGCTTTACTGTCATTAATATAATCTCCCTCCTCACTCAAGGCCCCAATGCATCTCTCTGACAATAAGTGCACAGTTTCCTCTGCCTTGCATCCCGTAATGGGATGTTAAAAAACTGCGACATGTTTATTACTGTTGTTTCACTCATCTCCAATTTCATTTGAATGTTTCCAGTAGGCAGAACACACACAGCAATTGAAAGAGGCTGTGCTGTCTGACATCTTGGCCTTTTTCTTGTGCGTTTGTGCGTGGCTTGACATCCTGTCACCTGTACTATAGTGACCTGCAGTTCACCTGGAAATCGGTTCTAACAGGTTCAAGAAGCATACAACCCAAGATGAAATTGCCGGAAGAATGTCTTTGTGTTTGCTAATTGGCAGTGAAGATAACCTGGTCATTCTTGTTTATTCAGAAAATGTCTGTTTTATTCTGTATTTCATGTACATGTCACTGTGACGCAGCAACGACCTGTAAGTGTCCTGCAGTTTTTCCACAACAGCAGTCATGTACTTTTGGTTTTCAGTTTAAGTTTGTTTGTCACAGTATTTAACCATCATATCCACCTACACACAGAAGAATTGAACATAGACAGGTGTTTTATTCAGTAAAAGAAAAATATGTTTTCAAGTGATGCAGAATAATCTAGTCCGCTTTAGCATGTCTACTCGTCAATAAGCCGGTGTGTCTATGGTAAAAGGGTATATTCAGGAGACACATAAAATTGAAGCCCTTGCTGCAGAAAAAAAGCTATGATTAGAGCCAAATTCTAATGCACTTCATTTACTGTTCGTCTGACAGCTGTCTGTCTCCGCTCCAGATCTGCGGCCAATGTATTCTAGATGTTGCGGCTATGGAATTTTTGAAAATCAGTCTACTCCACCATCTTCAAATTGAATCTCCGCCTGTGTGAACGGTGTTTATAAATGTCTGAAATTGCATATTATTCATCACACACATGCATACGTACACGCGCCTACACTCTGGAAACACGAAAGAATTGAGCGCGGAAATGAAGTTGCATCTGCCACTTGGGCTGTTTGCAGGTGGAAATTTTGCAGATGAGGTGTGTGCCTCTGAGAGGCACAGCTATTATTGTGGTAGAAATAACATGGCCGGACAAAAATCTAGATAGAGAACAATATAAGCAAAGCATATTTGGCTGAATATAGTTAATCTGGAGTTTGCAGTATATGAACACTAACTGTGAGGCAGATTTAGCTGTCTGCATACTGGGCACACGGGTGAAGGGCATTTTTCAGTAAAGTTAAGTTTTATAGCTTTTATTTTCTCTCTCCCCTCCTCTCTGTATCTGCTGTTACTCCTTTATCTTAGTCCCATCTCAGTCTTATCTCCCGATAGCGTCTATGTCCTTTATTTCATGCATCTTATCTGTAGTGCCAGACACAAGGAAATGTAATCCAAAAGAGAGGGAGATAAAGGGGGAATGCAGCTCACAGAATTAGGGAGAGATGGAGAATAAAGGGTGTAAGAGAGTGAGAAAAAGAGAGCTTCAAATGTTTTCAGTAGGTGCCATTAAGCTCTGAACTCACTGTTGAATAGTATAAAACTGTACATTTGGGTATGTATTGATTTGCACTGCGTGATAAAAGATGCAATCCCGGGGCTCTGTGTGCAAACTCTGACGCCAATCAGTGTCCTCACAAAGCACTCACTTTGGCACTTAACTGATCCTAGTTTGCACAAACTGTCAACTGCATAATAAGCACTCGATTTGATTCCGTCCAGTTTTAAAGTTGATAGTCTCGTCTAGCCAGTTGAAGAAGTCAACTGCTCTTCTAGGTGCTAATGGACTCTCTAGAGGTGTCCCATGGCCATAAAACTAATAACCTGTGGTAGCTGTCAAAAGAGCTCTCTCCCCAAGGTTGCCACGATATACTCTGAAGAGGAGAAGAAATAAAAGGCAAGCTGGGGGGGGTGGACGCAAAGAAACAGTAAGAGGGGACATTTTCATTACAGCCCTCAGTGTTGGTTTCTATAGCCTCTGGGATTCCTAGTAACAGATCTGGTGTTAGTGCTCTGGTCCCCATGTGTTCCAATTATCAAACCCCTTTAGCTTCTATGCCCATGTGAGCATCCCAAAGACACCATGTCTCCTGAGTATATGCTGTCACACAGCTGAAGGGCGACTGAAAGAAAGTATAACAGAAATAACCATGCCATTATTTCCATTTCAGCTGCAACCAATGTACTTATTACTAGCAGACATTATTTCTTAAAGCTGCTATAGCTGCTATATAATCAGTATTTTTCAATTAACAATGGTTCACGTGATTTCTTGGAATTGAAAGGTGTCACTCCCCGAGAATTATCCCCCACATTTTGAGTTTCAATAATCTCTTTGCAGCGTTTCAGCATCTTTCAGCACATTGTTTGAGTTCACTCTCACCTCTCCCATAGCGGCACATTTTTATCCACAACAGGCAGCTGTTTTTAGAAAAAAAAAGCTCTGATAAACCCACTGATTGATACCTGATCAGTTAGTGACTAGCTGGTGAACCGAGTGGAGCATCTAGCAGCTAAAGAGACAGATATTTCCCTCCGGAGTTACTGGAGACCAAAACAAAGCTAGAAGGAGAATGAGTATTGGACTTATATTCTCCAGGTGGCCAGAAAAACAACTGCTGCTCCATAACTGCTGGATGTGTAAATATTTGCTAACAGTTTGGCCATATTAACCTAAAGCATGATGTCATGGTTCTGTTCACAGCTTGTTTCCACTGCCCCCAAGTGGCCAAAAAAGCAGTTGTTGCAAGTTTAAAATCTTAAGGCTAAGCAAACTGCTGCATGTAAGGAGTACATTTGCTCACGTTGGGGTGTTTTTGGATTGTGATGATTGACTACTAGAGAATTGATTGCATGACTATCTATATTGTATAGTTGCACCGCTCAGGGAGTTACCACACTAAAAGCCTTTTCACACAAGGATGATTTCTCATGCAGAAAACTCAGACAGCAATAAAATATAGTGGCTGAAATCTGGGAGCTGTTAGATATATTTTGCATAATTATGCACTTTCAACTCAATTGAATAGGACATTGTCAGATTAGCTCTTGGATTCAAATTCACATTCTTGCATTGCATATTTCCTACCTCAACAAGGAACAGGGAAACACCACAACAAACTAGCCACAGTTATTTTTAAATCCACCCCCTGCGCAGACTTAAGCCCATGGATATTCTGTGCTAAACTGCTGAGTCAGCAGCGTCACCCTGTCCTCAACCTCCCATTTATTTTAGTTAGATGACAGTTGAATGACACACGTAATTCTAAATTCAAGTCGGTTAGTGTCTTTGCAACCTCTTAACTGTTTAAAATGTTGAGATTATCGACACTTCAAGGAGCGGTATCAGCTTCATCTTCAACTCATTCTCATACACCTGAGTGTTTATTAGAATTGGCAGGTTACAATAGGACAATATGGTCTGTATTGATGTTTTTGCACTCCTATTATCGCTGGAATGATATTTGTAATGCTCACCTGCTCTCTGTGTGTCTTTATTTCTTACTCTATCACTTGTTCACTTGTTTCTTTGACCTCTCTCTCTCTCTCCCCCTCTCTCTTACAGACACACACTCTGTCTTGTTGGCTTTCTCTGATTTCCCCCCTCCCTCTCGCTCTCTCCTTCTCTTGCTTGCCCGCTGTCTCAGTTGCGCTGACCTCTCAATATCACACAAGCTGTCAGTGCCAAACTATGAATGTCCCTTGACACTTATTCGACTCAGACTCCCTTCGGCATTTCCATTTGCACAGAGCCCGTTTCAATTTATATAGTGGGTTGGGGTGGGGGCTAGCGTAAAGCCTGCAGTCAGAATAAGCCAAAGTTGAAGACAGTGCCCTAAGCAGAACTCTGTGTGTTCGTGTCTGTGTGTGCCATTGTTTGTTTCCATGAAAGGGTGGCTCACTCAACCATGGAGGCTATTTGAACCCACCTTTTGGCAATTCTACCATCTGAGCCAACTACCCAGCATCCTTCAAACAGCTTGACAATTACAAATACTGACTTGTCAAGGGTATTGCATGGATATTTTTCTTCTCTTAGATAAATCAGTCTAATTCATAACAATAAACTCATAAAGAGACAATTAGCATGCTAATGAAGAGAGGAGTGCATGATGCTTTTGTTTTTCTACAGAGCAGGCTCTTTTTCAGCACCATGGACAGCGCCAAATACTTAACTCTGTGTGGGATGCTTCCTGCTGCACACATCAGTGTACCCATGGATAGCTAAAGATATCACACATACAAACTCACAATTCAAGTGTGCAGAAGTATTTAGTTTTTTGTGGAAATGTTAATCCGAGCTCTGATGTTTCTTTGGTCTCGGCTGTGGGTCTTGTGCGTAGCAGAGATCTAAAGTTATAGCTCTAAAACTGTAGAAAAATGCAGTGATATTCCGTCTATTTTCTGCGAATGCACGGGTGGTGCTCTATTGGGGGACTGAACTTATGAAGTCCAGTTCACATGCCTCCAGAATATGCACTGGGCGAGGAAGAGAGAGAATGTGTCATTGCGCCGTGCTGTGCTGAAAAAGAGATTCCCATCATACCCTAGATTTTCTTCACACATGGTGTCACCCATCAGCACGTCTGGAAGCTGTCCCCTCATCTTTAAACCTGTGATACTTGGCACAGTACAAAGAGAGAGAAAAGATCATAAAATGTTTGCATTTTCTTATTTTTTGTTAATCTTATTATGTTGCCAACATCAAAATCAAAAATCACAGAATAACTGATACACTGCTTGCTTCAAATGACCTATTATTAATTGCAGGGCTAGGATTTGAGCTTTTTAGCTTTAGATCTGCGTGTGTCTGAGTATGTAGATGCACCTTTATGCGTGTGCACTGTACACACTCCCATGGGATCGCCTACAGGGAGCTCAAAGGCAGAGGATTTCAGGGCTGAATGCATGCACACAGTCCAGGGATATGAATCGCTTCGGCAAGAAGAATTGTTCAATTTGTGAAAAACAATATTCAAGATGAAGCGTGCATTATTTGTAGTGTTAGTATCTTCTTGCTCTTGATTTTTCTTTCTCACAAGACTTGTAGCACCACTGGTGCGGCTTTGATGGGTTTGTTGACCATATGCTTTAAGAGCTCACCTTAAAGAGGCAAAGCAATGTCAAAAGGATGTTATAGAAAGAAGGCATCCAAGGATTTGTGTTCATTTTAAGCTCATCCAACTATGACCGTGCTCTCCTAGAAACGAGCCTCTGAATGATTTATTGCGCCATTGATTCAAAGAGCTCAGTAAGAAGCACACACCACCAGTTGACTCATTCTCAAATAAGGAGGAAAGCATCAGTTCATTTGCAATTCCTTTCCAGATCCATGTTGACTGGATGGGTTGTTTGAATCTCACACTGGTGGAATAAATTGAAGTGCTTAATAATGCTGCAGATGGTGTGCAACCAATTACCCAAACAGTTTCTATCCAAGTCTGAAATGATCCAGTCGCTCTTTGAAAATGAGTCATATTCGAACATTTTAATGACCCCCAAACCCAATTTAATGGGTCGGCATAATTCAATAGGTAAACAATGCACCTTTCACCCAAAAGAGAATGACTAAACACTTTCCGCAGCCCCCTTAATGTGAGACAAGAAGGCATTCATTGAGAATAATTAAACCATTGCTGTCTGTCACTGCAGGGAGTTTGCATCTGCTAGGCAAATTCAGTTTCTTGAGCTTGAAAGGAATGACTGAAGGTGCTGTAGTAATGCAACATCACTAATAGGAATTATTTTCCCTGAAGAAGACTTGCCTGGTTAGTGATTGAACCCTCAACTGAATGCAAATAAGCGGTGTGCATCGTTCATAAAGGGACCCTGAAGGCTTCACTGGGTGCACAAAAAAAAAGACACAAACATTGATACAACTCTGAGCATTCTCAGGAGAATACATGGTATGTCAAAGTCAATTGCTCCTGGTTAAAAGTATTTCATGCCTGCATAATTGGTTTTAAAGAGAGAACATTTTAGTTGAAATACGTATCATATTTATCCAACTCAAGCCACTGAAACTGATTCTTTCTAGTTTAAAAAGATTGTTTTCATACTGCTTTATATATAAACAATATTAGGATGGGCACACACAGTGCAGACAATTGAAGAATTATATTATGAATAATGGAATCATGAGAGGAAAAAGGCCTGATACTTTCTTCCTTCTTTATTTTATTTTATTTTCTTTTATTAAGTGCCTGCAGTTATTGCTACAACTTTTTTCTCCCTTATTTCTTGCTCATCTTTACTCGTTAACTGACACGCTAGCACAGACGCGTACATTTATACATAGTGCTTAATACGCGGAGCCCACATTTACGCAGACACATAAACCTGGATGTATAATGTCTGTTTGGCGATTTCTCACTAAGAAGACTTCATTGGGGCGCTGAGACGAGACTTTTTTCCCCAAGAGCAGCATATCCCTTAATCACCCTTCTCTGTGGAGTGTCTTCACTCCAGCCTGAACCCTGGCCCCTCGTTTCCTGTGCAGCAACATAGACGAGATGAGAGGGAGAATTAGCACCGTGGCAGGGGCTGATTATTAGAGAGCTCCTTCTCAAAGCCTTCCTCACACCAAAAACAAGCTAGGCCAAGTAGAGGTGCTGATTACTTAACCTGGATTAGCTCGGCATGCTTCCAGGCCCTATGCATGCCAGCTAGTTATTTTTACACAAATTTCAGATTGGCATTTCCACGAATGACTGATGACTAAATATGCAATTATCTTGTCTTGTCTTGCACCCTAATAATAGGTCTGCTGTGTCATTTAAAAGTGTGCTGCATGACTTTGACATTGCAAATCACTCAAAAATAATGGATTGAAAAAACAGAAAATGCGGCTACATTCTTTTGAAAAGGTAGTTGCTACGTCTGCCAGTCTCAAACACAAACTGACATAACAGGCTGTCTAATGAGCCTATGGTCCTGAATTATACATGGTGAAGAGAACCTGAGCACTTATTCAATGAAGACTGTGAGACGCAGCTTATAACCCCTGATGCTAGTAAGTGGACCATTTTGTGTTTATTCTTCACCTTCGACAACAGTAAGAATCTAAACACACCATCCACTTTGAATTATACATGCCAGTAGTATTGTTTAGAGCGGTGGTTCCCATCCAGAAGTCCTCCTCTGGGGTACAAGTACCCCTGGTTGGGAAACACTGATTGATAAGATCACACTTATGCGGGGTTTTGATTCATACATGGATTCAAGAGTGCCCGTTTAATTTCCATTGGTTTGGATGCAATTTAGTACAACTCCCTCTGTTGGTGGCTGATTGTGTTAAAAGTCTTAATACATACTGGCAAGTTGTTCATATCTCACCAAATGACATCTGCTGTTTGAGACACGTCATTTTATAATGTCAGAAGAATTGTCTGAAATGTTACCACCGTTGACATGTCCTTCATAAACAAGACCCCCAGCTGTGTCTCTTGTATAGAAGTTGTTTTATTGAATATTGCCTGCAACCTTTAGTCAGGACTTTTTAAGCATGGCATCTAATTAGAGTATATTGATGGGAGGCTTTTTGTTGTTGGTTAGCTGGAGGGAAGAAAAGGCCAGTGATTGTTGCAAAGTGACAAGTGAATCATAGCTAACTGCTTCCGGTGGTATTATTTATCAGCTCCAGTGAAATCGGTGCAGAAGGACCAAACTAATTGATTTTAGGAGCTTTTGTCGACCTTCAGTCAAAAACTGCAGGTACAGGGTGGGCCCATGCACTCTAATCAATTTTGGATTAGTTTGACCTTCATGACTGCGCTACTGTTCTTTGTTGTCTTTCCCTGCTTCCTACCACATGGGAAGAGATGTAAAATCTATCTGTCTCAGCTGGTCAGGTGCATATCTAGCAGCTGTGAGGTGGCAGGAGGGGCGACGGGGCTTTAGCCTGTCTCACCTTTACTGACCGCCCGGTGTAATGAGATTACCTGCTTCACACGTCACGGCCACAGAGGGAGGGGGAGGAGGGAGGGAGAGAGAGAGAGAGAGAGCGTCTTGAACTGGGCTGCTCCGTGCAGTTTGCTCGCATCAGACCCGGGACATCAGCCCTCCGGTGCGGTGCTGCCGTGTCTTGCTGCGGCGGGTCAGCAGAGTGCCGAGGAGGCTCTACCTGCCCCGTCAGTCGGCATCCGCGGCTCCTTCTCCCGGATTCTTGCGAAGTACTTCTGGAGCCAAAGCATGGTAAGACGTTTTCTTTTGCCGTCCTATTCCAGGCGCATTAACGGGCATTAGGACGGGCTTGTTCTCGCTGAGCTCGGAGTGTAGCAGGATACATCCAGCACCGCATCGTGTCGAGTCCCCGCTGTGACGCGACTCATCCACCGGCGAGGCGCAGCCGCTCACCTCGACTCCGTCCCTGGTCTGTGACGCTGCTCTCTGGAGGGGGAACTTTTCAAACACGGACTGAGCGCATCAGCGGCCACTTCGGATTATTCAGCGATGATATCCCATTAAAGCCTGTGGTCGGCTGTAAAACGCACGTTTTTTTTTGTTTTTTGTTGTTGACAGACCACGCTGACTGCGGCCGTTTCAATGAGAGAGTGTGTGTGTGTGTGTGTGTGTGTGTGAGAGAGAGACAGTTCAGCGTCAACAGCTGCATTTCGTATTAGCTGACTTTTGTATCTCGCCTCATGTGCACATCAGTGAGAGCATTTGATCGAGTAGAACACGATCGGCAGTCGAGAACGTCCCCTGCAGGAGGTGATGCATGGCCCCTTACAAACTTCATTCACTCGCACTGTGTATTCACAGGCTCAGGTAACGAGGTTGATTTGGTCCTGAGGTCTACTCCGCTCTAAAAGGCCAAAATGACTGCAGAATCTTTTCGCTTTAAACGTGCAAACCCATGCAGGTGGAGCTTACTGGCTGCACCACCAGAGTCCTGTCAGTGGTTCTGCTGGTGTTCCTGAACCCACAGGTGTCTGAGATGAATTGGAGGCATGCCATCAAATGCCGAAGCTACAATTTAATGTTTGTTGTTTCAAATTTTTGTTTGAATCTCTTGTCAACAATGAGCTTTAAACCCCAAACACACACGCGCCGTGCATTTTCAACACGCCGCAAGCAGCAGCCAGGACCCTGTAGCGTGATCATGCATAAAGCACTCTAACTCTACATGACTGTTTCTGCTGAGACCCCATGTTCCCATTGGCAAAACATCCATGCTAAAAGAAATCCAGAATCATCAGCCCAAAGGTTATTAAGACAGTTGCAGTTCAGCCAACCTGAGCAGGCTCTGGATGATTAATTGTGGCTGTGCTGCCCTCAGTCAGTATATGTGCTGTATATAACTTGACAGCAGTTTTAAAGTCTCCGAAGACAGATGTCCACATACAATAGTCATAATCAAAAACTATGCTTGCTTCTATCATGTACTGGGTAATGTGTTTAAAAAGTGTTGCGTACATTTTTTTGAGCAGTGTATATCATCTCTTTAATATGAATAAAATCCCCTTGTATTCTTACTGTTACAGGTTGTAATATATTTTTCACACATTTAACTTCAAATGTATTATGGCATCATATTTCAACATGTTATGAATCATCTGTTCATTTATTTATCTGGAATTATTGTTATATGCACTTCCAGTGGCTTAAGAACAGCGGAGTCATTAGCAATAGTAACTCAGGAGTTTCTAGCATCAAACTTTACAGAATGTAACATTGTGCCAAAAATAATGATCTGCGATTGTAGATGGCAATAAAACAATCAATACATGCCCATGATGCTATACCAAAGGCACATCCAGATTTCACTGGATCAGCTCAGATGCAATAAAACAATAGCTCTCAGAGTCATGCTCACTTACTTCCTTCAACACTTCATGTTGAATGTGATCTTATTTAGACTGCCAGAATAGCCAGTTTTCTCTGCAGTTATTTTGACATGTCACAGCAGCAAAAGCACAGCTGTAATTAATAACAGCAGTGACGGCTGCACTGTCATTTAGGTGTGCCATGTTCTAGTGGCTTGTCCTACTGTGACACTTAAATGGACTGTACCTCATTAATGTTATTAGTTATTCCTGTGCTGTTCTTGTTATGACAAGTCAAACTGTTTGCTGTGGGGAGGCAGTGCTATTTGCTGCCTTAATGTAAAAAAAAGGTATAAAAGCTTATTTTTTAAAACTATCAATACCATTGTACGTATATTAAAAGAAAATCGAAGTAAGGAAACCACAGATGAGCTAATGCTTTTATATTCATACTATATTCCACAGGTAGTTTAGATGCTTCACAGTCTAAATTAACAGGCAATGCTCTGCTGTGTAATTAAACATCTGCCCCTGCATGTTACACAATGAGCTTCAAATGGTGCCCTTTACCATACGTTTACTTAGTTTGTGTGCACCTTTGCATTAAGCACGTAACTATCAAGACCTTTTCTGTCCTTTTTTTAGAAAAGTTCTGATGCACAATATCTTCTTTATAAGCACAACACATTATGAAATGTTACTACTACTACTAATAATAATAAACTTTATTTATATAGCACCTGTCATACAAGGGGATTAGCTCAAAGTGTAGAAACAAGAGAGAGAAGAAAGGAAAAAGAGAATATAAAGCATAATATAATAGTGGAAAAGCTGTGCAATAAAACCAAGCAAAATGATTGGTAACAAAGTTGAGAAACAGCAAATAGAAAAATGCCAGGGACAATGAAGTATTTGAAAGATAGCACTAAAACAAAGAAGGCCAATAAAATATGTCATGACAAAACAACAAAACAACATCAATACAATATGTCAAACATTAAAGCAGATCAAACCAGACAGGGGAAGAGTGACAATTAATTAAAAGCAATGCTGAATAAATACGTTTTCAATTGTCGTTTAAAAGTGTTCACAGAGTTTCATCTCTTATAGCCTTGGATAGGGAGTTCCATTGTTTTGGGGTGAGCTGCCAATTTTCTCTTTTGGCTCTTTTAATCATTTGGCTTCAACCATGTTGAAACATAAAATCAAGATCTCTGGAAGTGGTAAAATAATTTAGGATGCAAGTTTTGTTGGTAGGAGATCTTACATTAAAAAGACACCGCTTAAATAACAAAGACTGGTGGCGTGTGGCCGGGATCGTTGATTTTATGGTAAAGGTCCGCAGAGGGACTGTAATTAAATTCGTAGTATTGACAGCTGTTTTTTGTTTTGCATTATGAAAATAATATTCTTGGGGTAATAATAATGGGTACTGCTGTACCAGCAGGATTAGGCAAAGTAGGGGGTGGAGGGTGGCTTTATATTGGGTATAGGTCTTATTAATTAAGGAGCTAGCAGTTTGAGCAGACCTGGCACCCTTAGTCAAAATACCCTTTGCACTAAACAGTGGTGGGATAGACAGTTCAAAGTCTGTATATGTGTTTGTGCTGGATATATTACCAGGAGGATAGTGTGATGGAGATCATTGAGAGTTTGTCAGTGCCAACCTTGCTGATTCTCAGTAGGAGGAAGTGGGCAGTGCCTATAGGGAATTACATGACGCACTGCAGGTAGCTAAGAGTCCTGCCCAGGAGGAAAAATTATGCGCACTCGTACATAGGGAGATCCAGGGCCCTGGATACTCAACCAACCAGAGAGAAGTATGTAATTTGAAAGAAATGACATTCAAGTTCAGTGATGTAAAAAGACACACAGTATACCATGTAGGACTACAACTAATAATTATTTGCATTGCCAAATAATAATGATGTCCCAAAGCCCAAGGTGATGACTTCAAATTGCTTGTTGTTTATGTACAACAGTACAAAACCCACAGATCTTCAATTTGTGATGGCAAAACAGAAAGACAATTCTGAAAATTCTCACAAAAAGCTGGGGATGTTTGTCATTTTTGCTTCAATGACTTGTAATGATTAATGAGTTATCAAAATTGTTGCTGATTCATTTTGTGTTGATGTTGATGCTTACCCTTCCTGTTAGAATGCGTTAGCCTATAGATACCGTAGAGCTGACTGTATAAAAATATGGTTCTAGTATCTGTGACAGAAGTTAGCTTTCTGAGTGAAGGTTTTAAAAGTTGGAAGTGGGAAACTTGTGGGTTTGTAGTCATTTTTAAAATGCCCACCAAGACATGAATAACACGGCGTGAAATTAGCATTAAGACCATAAACTTTCTTTGGGGATTTCTTGGAGCTAGTGTTTAGTGGCCATTATGGCAATTGCATTTTAAGGTACTCGTGCACTTCAGCTTTGGTGATTGCTGTTTGATTGATATGAGGGCTTTACCTCTGATTTGAGCTTCAGGACTAGTAAAAGGTATATACCATTTTTATTGTCATGATGGAATATACATAATGATGGAAGACAGGAAGCTCAAGGCTGTCTTCTCTTTAAGTATTAATAGGGTGAACTAAAGCGGATATAAAATACTCTGGTAACTGAAATGAACCAGGGAAAATACATTAGGCAGTGGTGAATTATCCTTAGAAGTAATGGAGTGTCTTGTTCATACCAAAGGATGGAGAGGAAAGCCTTCAGGGTGTGGCTCATACAGGTGGAAGTCCAAATGAGACTAATCATTCCACTGGATGGTTGACCTCCACTAGACGTACAGTAGCAGAGTTCAGTTGAGTTAAGAGAATTGGATGGCTTCCTGTTATTCCACCTCAGCATTATCTTTCAATATTGAAATACAATGCTCAGCAGTCCACAGTTATACAGCTCAAGGCACGTTATGCTCGGTTCGCTGTGGGTGAATAGTTTACATTCATTTAGTCTTCACCTCTTTATTATATGCGCTCACACCAGGCAGATGTGTATGTGTGGGTGTGTGCTAAAACACTAATTAAGGAGTCTGCAACACTCCCATGACTGACTAATGATCTAATCTTGTCTGTTGCATCAGCAGTTCACACAAAATGCATTCTGGTTCTGAAAAGACGCCACTAATTTTGCAGCCCTTGAGCAATGAAGGCAGAAAATAATCTTGGGAGTTTAAAAAATGGTCTAATTCTAGGCTTTTAATTCAATTCAATTTTATTTATATAGCGCTATATCATAACAGAGTTATCTCATAGCACTTGTTTTAGTATTGTCTCATGTTAAAATGTGTGGCACTTAACACAAAGCCCGTTGGTTCTTACTGAAGATAGAAATCTTTGAAAAAGAGGATCACACATATATGCTATCATTAAACTATAGGCCATGCATTGAATGTTTTGCAAACATTAACTCTAATTACTAAGGAGTAAATATTGTGTATATACAAAATAAACTCAACATCCACTCAAAATGAAAAGTGCCTGTGTAGATCGTGGCGAAGGAACATGTCAGCCAGTGCAATGGTTTGCCACATTGATGAATTTTACATAGTCTTTTGACATCAATGGAGGTCTATGGAACAGAGAAACAAACGAATGTATACTAGACTTTGGCGATACGTTTGTGTAGAATCAATTTATTTTTGGTTTTCGTCTTTTTAGGGGATTTATTGGCATTAAGAAAAATAAACTACCCTCAGGGGTTTTATTTAAACCTGCATTAACTGATTTTTTTTTTGTGGTACTTGGGGGGCCGTGTAACAAGTTGTAGCCACAGATTTGACATATTGACACTTTTTGTGGTTGTTTTGGCACATGTGTTAATTACATTCCAGCTGACACACCTCTAGAAGAAACACTGATGAGAGCATTGCAAGTGAACCAAAACTGTGAAGTTCCACTAGAAAACCAAAACAATGAGCTGAAAGACGCTATGAATCTCTGTAGAGCTGAGAGGAACTGCAAAGTTTGGTAATAATTATCTTTGGGTTCCTCAGTAGGCTATGAGCTACTCCTTTCACATACACACAGTCATTTGATCCATTGGTCATATGAAAATATTTCTCAGAGAAGCTGTAAGTTTCGCTAAATAGTGTCTGGACATTTCAAACACTGCAAAACTCCACAGGCAAGACAATAATTTCAATGAAGTAATTAGGCTTGGATTTGGTATTTCAAAATACAGTTTGTGCTTTTCAGTTTAGATTTTTGGTCTCCGGTTTCACAGAGTGGAGAAACAGGATGGGTTTTAAAAGTAGGAATTCATCATAGGATAAAGAACATTTTCCCCACAGTGCATTACTACCATAACTCACTTATCATTCAGAAAATATGACTTTATTCATTTGCACAATGGACACCTCAGGGTAACCATTTCAATATTATTTGATAAGAGACTCGTAGGTAGTGATGCCTGAAATGATTTGGGCCCAAGTGCATAGTGAGAGGAAGAGGAAACAGAAGCATTTGTGAAATACTTTTTCTTCCTTTTCACCTTCCTCCTGGTGTTTCAATATCCAATTATGTTCTTTCACAGATTCAGAGGGGATGCTGTGGGTTGCAAGCCTATGTTGTGATTTACCACCTTTTCCCTCCCTGTTTCCATGCGGGGAAGGGCAGGCACTGCACAGCAAGAACGTCATTATCAGATCAGCAGCTCAGTGTCAGATATCAGAGGTAGTAAACTCTATTTCATCTCCGCCACCTGTAGTGGAATGAAATGTGCGAATGGGAACTATTAGTACTGAACCAGTACAGGCTGCAATGAGTCAAAGACACAGGTGTAGTACAGGAAATTGATATATGAGCTGATCTCTGCACCTGGGCAATGGTGTCTATGTAGTTTGAGGACATTTATTTTAATATAATCACAAATTTCTTGAGTTGTGGATTTTTTCTTTCTCCCCCACCAGTCTCTAATTGTCTGCATCTCTGCCCCCTTATCTCTCTTTGCCACGTTAAACCCTGCTACAGTTGTCCTCATTAATGTCAATTATGGATTTGTCACAGGTTTTGCATGTTGGTCAACGTATTATACATGAGAAAACTAATTAAAAATTTAAATATATCATGCAATATGATCTTTCTACATTCAGTCTATCAGTAGCAGAGTCTTTGTGCTGCGAGTTCTTTGTAAAAGCCCTCATCTCACCTTTGCAATTCCAGAGTGAGAGCTTAAACAAAGGAGATAGCTCGAGGCTACAATACAAAGCACATAAGTAAGGCTGCTCTCTGAAAAAGAGAAGAAAAAAAACTGAAATCAGCACATGGTACGATGGGAAAACAAGTTGTTGTTAATAAGCTTACAGGAGATAGAGGTATTGTCAAGAAGCTAAGCAGTAAAGTCAATGAAGCGTGGGATTTCATACTGTTTCTTAATTAACTGTAGATCACATATCACATATTGTAACTAAGTTTTCTCCTACCTTGAAAGGCATTTAGTGGAACGGCCAATGACATGCTATGAGCTGAATCTGGCTTGGTGAAGAGGTGAATGTGTCTCGCCCTTTGACCAATTGTCAGTTCACTTTGAAATGAGAAGTTTATTGAACAAGAAAAAGAAAGTTTGATTTGCGTTTCACTCCATGCTGAGCCAAAGCAATAAAAACCCTATTTGTATGTTGAATTTAGGGCGTTTGCATTATTGATTTGTTGATTGTGACTTCAGTCAGACTGGGTGTGTTTCGTGGCATGGCTGGCAGTACATCTGTGGTGCCTGTCACTACCGCAGAAATTCCCTTGAGCCATGCTTTAAACTCTGTGGTGCTCTGCAATGTAAACATTAGACAGCAGTGCATGCTGAACTCTCTGAAAGTCCTACTCATAATATATACTGTGTGTATTATGTCAATCTGTCGTATAACATAAAGACAGTGAGTGGTTTAACAGGAAGTATCTGATCATGGAGCATCTCCACAGACTCCATCTTGGACAACGTGTGATTCAAAATCATGGTGTTGCATCCACATAATAGTGGTTTAGCTGGTTTCTGACATAGTCAATTCTATCTGAACATTTCAGTGCTTCAGTGTATCTTAATAGGACATGGGGCTGAGGTCAGAGATGCCCTTCAGCTTTAAGCCTTACTGTGCTTCTACTGCATTTTCGAAGAATCACCTTGACATTGATATTCCCCTGAATGTTACTCACAGGACTGTGTTGGCACATAAAAGACCCATTTCAATACAAATGAGTGCATTCTGTCTTTTATACCAGCCATTACAGAATCCTTTGAAGCAGTCAGAGGAAGTTACAGAGGTGAGTGAATGGCATTGTGTGGTGGCTGACATACCACTTAAGCAGGCTTTTAAAAGGGTTTTATTTTACATATCTTGGTTGAGCCCATATATGTGAAACGTCTTTACAAATGTGAGAAATAATAATAGAATAACAAAAGTAATTGAGATGCCTAATCTCAGGGGCTATTTTACAAGTCCGTATGGCATAATGCAGCTGCCAGATATAGATTTTTTTAAATGGATTGAGTGGTTGTTTTGACTTTGGAAGACCAGATGCAGAGATGAGATATTTTCATCAGTTTATTGAGGTCTACATTGCAGGCAAGGGGCAGATGGCAATGGGTATAGTAGTCTACTCACTAGTTATTTTATTGTTGCCCTCCCAAGATTTTTGCAACACAAACTGCACCCAAGTCATTTACTGAAACACAATTAATTATAATCTGACCATAGTGGATTTTTGATATCGACAGGGATTTTTTTTGTGACCAAGATACATCCTGAGCAGGACATTTTACAGTATAAAAATAAACTTGTCAGTGCTCTATGGTGGATAAGCCATATAATTGTGTCACTGTTTCTAAATTGCCTCAAGCCTAGTTTGGCATGTGTTTGCTGCAGTTTCTTCTTACTTATTGGCCCACATATACACAGATACCGATATATTTACAATAAGCTAATATTAGTCAATACATCAGCCTGGACGATTTATCGGTCTACTCTACGCGGAACAAAATGACATGGACTACTTTTTGTCTTTTTTCAGCAATGTTGCTCATCTAGATAAGTACACCAAAAATGACCACATGCTTAATAATTCTAAACATTCCCTTTCAGATTTTATTTTTCTGTGGAAGGATTAGTTATTCCATTATGTGTTAAAGCTTGGGGAGAAACCCTATGACAATCAGAGCCGTGCTGCGATTAGCGGGGGTAAAGTCACCCACTGAGGTGAAAGATTTACAAAAAGAACCTTCTTTTGTGTGGCATCAGCTGCATGTGTTTAAGACCATGTGGCTAAGTGGGTCCTATTGTGCACAGCAGTGCGCCTTGTGGCATGGATAGGGCATTGTTGATGCTAAGCGGAGAGCGCCGTGTGGCCGTGGCACCCACATGGACTGAGCTCAGCGAGGGTTTAGAGATTTAGAATGTGGTCATGAGATGACTCAGGCAGAGGGCTTAGAACCTCTGAGATCTGTGCCTCACTCGCACTGAATTGGAGGAAATGAGAGGTTTAGTGTACCACAGGGCTCTTTTGACACAAGAAACGGCAGAAAACATTATCCTACTGCATGTATGTTTGTTTTTCAGCATCCTATTATGGGTTATCCATCCATCCATCCATTTTCCACCGCTTATCCGGGGCCGGGTCGCGGAGGCAACAGGCTAAGCAGGGTTGTCCACACGTCCCTTTCCCCTGCAACGCTTTCTAGCTCTTCCCGGGGG
>JAVQJF010071959.1:0-11029 GCA_036023855.1 Gadopsis marmoratus
GCCCGAACCGGACGGCTTTGCAGGGGGTGATTAAAACTTCCAAGAAAATCATGGGTACCCATCTTCTTCGCATCGGTGAGGTTTGGTACCTGCACATAGCACAACGGATACTAAAAAACAACCCCCCCCCCCCCCCCCCTTTGAACCTTACAGACAAACACTGTTTATAATTCACTCTTTACACTTTTGTGCCATATCCTTATATCGTTTCTGTTTCTTCCTGCCTTGAGCTCAAGGCATAAACCATGAAGACGTCTCAAAGCTCAGGTCAGACTCCCACAAGTCATGTGAGAACATTGGGGCTGTTTTCCAAACCACCTTGCTACAGATTATGCATTCAATGTACAGATATCGGTTTATAGAGATCATAAATATACTAACTTTTTGAATTTTAACTCATTTAATTAAAAAGAAAATAATAACAAAAACCATTGTAATTATTATACCAATATCCTCTGGCTGCAATGCAAATAAGTTTGTTCAGTAATGAGTTTCCTCACACAAAAATAGGCTACACAACTAAGGCTATCTTGCCAGGCTTAATTTAACCACTCATAAATCTTAGCTGCACTTCAGAGAAAACAATAAGCTATGGAAGGCCATTGTGAAAATAACATCTTCGAGATTTTGTGTTTAGATTACATTAAAATACCTGTTAACACGTAGAGTTTTATTATTTTATTATGCAATATTTTTACGTTATTTGTGCAATTGGTCTTCCATAATAATCTACTATTACTTGAATAATCAGAGACATATCTGGATGGTCTTTTTGTGGTCCTCTGTTTATATATAACCCCATACAAGGAAAAACATGCATGAAGAACAGACCGGCCCTGTTCCTGACCAACACAGGGCATGGGAACTTGGACTTGGTCCCCGGGCGCCATATCGAAGGCTGACCACACGGCTCCAGACCACTGCAAGGACGGCTGGGATGGGAAACTGTGCATGACCTACATGTGTGTTTGTGTCTCACTATGTGACAATAAAATACCTTAGAGTCCGTGTTTGTAGGCTGCCATTCTGGCCATTTTCAAAGGCCTTGGACTCGTGATGCAGAGAAAATGCGACTCAAAATAACACTTACATGAAAGGGACATTTCAAATTTTACCATTTTAATATCATGTACTTATACCTGAAACCTGGATTGGTGAAAGACAAATGTTATTGGGATCCTTCGTCACAGCAAACATCATTAAACTTAACAAAGTGTATTGTGTTCTGGCATAATGCACCGGACTTAACTGATATGAGCACAGAGGGAGAAGCAATGAGTAGGTTCCATTTTGAAGCATTTATTCTCTTCAGTCAGAGGTGTAGTTGAGTGGTTTAATGTTTTTGATTGAAAGAAAGTACAAAGGGGGGAAAAAAGACAAAGGTAAACAGCTAATCCCCAGTGCAAACAGTGAATTCAGTCAAAAAAAGGACACTCCCCAATCCAGCAATCATGTGACACATTGTACTCAATATCGATTAAACTGTGGTGTTTTCATTATAGTTGAATGGGGCAGTACTGTGTTCATGTGGTAGCTCACCTGCTGCTTGTTTATCTAGCTGCAGTGAACGGGTTGCATGGGTGGATGTCCCCTGGCCTACAGCGTAAATCAGCTGCTTCAGTAAATCCCTTTGTAGCGGGGAAATCTATCCGCCGCCTATACCGTATACTTTGATATATAATTTGCTGTAATTAACATGACGTGATAACAAAATATACTAGGAAAATAAGACTATAATATTATATCGCCACCCTAGATGAAAACGCAGAGACACATAAAAACCTTTTAGTGTGGATCATCTTTGTCTGCAGATCTCCTTTTGAACTCCCCTCAAAAGTGTAATCTAGAGTGCTGCATTCAAATATGTGCTCAAAACATTTAGTTCAAGCAGACTGCTCGTGTTTATATATAGGTGCATTTTTTTATACTTATTACCGCAGTGGTGATTATAGAGACGCAGGCAACTTTTGTGAGCAACAGGAAACAGTCGAACACGTCATGTTTCACTGACCAGAGTATGAGGCTGAGGGAGGAGAGCTGATCCGGAACCCTGAAGAATTAAAGGTAAATTTGGATTTACAGGATATTTTGTGAAGAGGCTCTGGGGACGAGTGTTATATACCTTTGTTTTGTTTATCTTAGACGAACTAACTTAATAGAGAAAATATAATGTAGCTGGATTATTATTATTATTATTGTGTGTGCGTGTGTCCCGGTCCATACTCCATACCAGTTGGTGGCGGTAATGCTCCATTAACGATGGTTGCCAACCGAAGAAGAGGAAGAAGAGGAAGAAGACGAATAAGAAAAAAAAAACAAACCAACAGTGGAGAGGAACTGATGAGCTCCGTATGCGGAACTACCCGGACGACATGGGGGTTCGGACATCTGCAGCAGCAACATCGTATCCGCTGAAATGTGACCGTGAACAACATCGTGTTTGATGCCACGTCGCTTGTGTACGAGACGCTGTCGAGCCGTGAATAATGTCCGAAGCTGCAGTTGAGGAACTTTCCGTGTTGTCGTCCATTTACTGCGCAGAAGGACAGTTTCAGCTCCTCCAGCAGTCTGGTAACGTCAGCGTTAAGTTAACTAACGTTTCGCTGCAAACACAGTCGAAGATGTAAGTTGAACACAAGATTGATGCCACCATGTCACCGGAAGCCCTTGGTCTTTTGCGCAAACGTCACCAAATAGTTAATAGTTGAACAAATACACTTTTCTTTATGGTGAAGTTCCTCAATAAAGCGTTTCCTGTTCAGAAACTCCTTTGGTGACACTGACACTGTGGCCTCAGTCAGCTGTTTCTGACTAACACTGTGCATCTGATTTCAGTTCAGAAATACGGTTGTTAGACTTTAAAAAAAAAAAAAAAACCCCAAAACAAATGAGCTGAATTGGGACATTTGGGCCTGCTGTCTGTGCTGCTGTGACGTGGCTCTGTTTGCCTTGTAGCTCAGGATGGACTTGTGGTGCAGATCAACAGCGCTGTCGGAGGAGGGAGAGGGCCGGACGTCAGTGTGTTGTTCCATCTGCACCCCGGATACCCTTCCTGCCCCCCCGACATCTCCGTCTCTTCCGCTGGCCTCAGTAGGACTCGGTGTCACGACGTCAGACAGAAGCTGCTGGATCGAGCCGCAGCCTTACCACCAGAACCAATGGTTCACCGGCTAGTGGAGTGCCTTCAGCAGGTAACGGGTGGCCTCACTGACCGTCGAATGAGCACCAACAACAAGAAAGAGAAAATGCATTGGGGTCTACAACCCTCACCCCCTGTAGGGCGGCCCTGAGACGTGTGTAGACAAAAATGAGCTACGACGTTATCGGGGTGCACAAAGCAAAACAATTAGAAAACACAGGGAAAGTAAAATCCTAATTGCTGATGTACCAAATGTGTGCTGTGTTAACAATGGCAGTGTGTGCAGGTGACAGAGGACTGCAGAGGAGGTGAGGAGGTGAAAGAGAGAGAAGAGGAGGAGGAGTGGACTGCAGTGCTGCTGCTGGACCACATCCGATCGCGAAATCGTTACGTCGCCCTGCTGGAGCGCTGGACCCAGCAGCTGCAGCTCACTGTGAGATTATTACTGGGACGAAGTATACTGGTCATTCTGCAGGGAGCCAGGCCCAACATCAAGGTACCAGCCCACACAGTGTGTAATTACTGTACATGTAATTAAGGCAGTTTTTCCTTCCCACTGTCTCCTGGTGCTGCTCATGGTGGAATTGTTGGGTCTATGCATGTAGAGTTGGTCTAGACTTGCTCTATATTAACAAGTGCTATGAGATAACTCTGTTATGATATGGCGCTATATAAATAAAACTGAATTGAATTGACTGTACTGTATCCTGGACATAATACTGGACATTTAAATTAATTTAAAGCTTGATGAATGAAGACATTTCCTATAAGCTAGAAGAACAGTGCCCTCTTCCTGTTATATGCTGTAAAGTAGTCCAGCAGGTGTGTCGCACATAATCAACTCCTCTACAGATAGTTTTCTTCACTGACGGGTTGATGTATAACGTCAGAAAGTCACATCACAATTCCATAAAGCTGATGCCATCAGACAGTCCGAACGTATTCAGTTCACTATAATATTAAGAAGAGGAAACGCAGCACATTTTCACATCTGGGAAGGGTTATCATCATAATCATGAGAATGTTTGGATTGTTTTCATTAAAAATCACGATGATTAATTATCAGAATAGTTGCATATTAACTTTCTGTCCATTGACTAATTGGTTACTTGACTACAGTGCAGAGGCTAAAAAGTGAAGAATCGAACCCCTGGTATCCCCCAGTACCAGAGTTGGTGTGATCTATATCCGTGTATAAAGCCCTGACCGGGAGTCAAACCCACAACCACCAGTGTTACCTACTATATATACAGCTCTGGAAAAAATGAAGAGACCACTCCAAGTTCATTTCACTTAAACACATACGTATAAATAGTAAAACCAGAGAACTGATCATTTTGCAGTGGTCTCTTAATTAAAGTGTGTGTGTGTGTATAAAACTTGTAACTTGACATGTGAATGAAAGTTGTGCACATTGTTTTTTGTGGATACCTGTCCACGAAGGAAGGAAGGACTCCTGCCATGTGCTGCGTATTCTGATTGTTGGGACTGTTGTTTTGTCTCTCCAGGAGTTCTGTTGCCTTTTGAGGACAGTGAAGGTGGACGTGGATTCTTCAGGCAAGAAATGCAAAGAGAGGATGATGAAGGTTCTCATTGAAACCCTTTCGTCTTCCTCCCATGGACATGGGTTTGCATCCCAGACACATGAATCTGACGTAGTGGAGAATAAAGGCAGGACCTCTTCAGGTTTTGTAGTGAAGAACTACCAGTCACTAGCAGAGCTGGCTGCAGCCTTCCAGGAAATCAACATGACTGAGCTTTACCAGCAGATATTGCCATCATTAAGTGGCTGACAGGTTACCAAAGTGACTGACGCTAAACTGCGAAGATCCATAACAAGGTTCTGGTTGAGAAACAGCTGCACACAGGAGCTGACTGCCCAGAATCACAAATAAAACATAAATCTTGAATGCCTCCTCCTGACACACTAACTGTGCAGCACAAAGGGTAACATCAAGGACCTCAATGTGTTTTTTATAAAAAAAACAAACAAACCATGCTTTCATTGTTGCTGGTGTGTATTTGGACGCTGCATTTCATTTTAAGTCGACGGCTGATAACATATTAACAGACCAGACGTAATTGCTGCTGTTGTTTGTGGTTACTGGATGTTCAAGTATTGTAGCCGTAAAGCTAATTTGAGTTGCTATGTGGGTGCACCTTTATAAATGACAACAATCTTCTACCTTAAATATACAGTTCTTTACTGGTTCATACTGAGCAATACAAGTGTAAGAGAGCATATGATTATCAGCGTGGCAGTAAAACCACTTGCGTAGAGTTTTCTTAACTTTGATTGCTGCCTATTTAATGTTACAGATAAAGATTTTATTTCTGAAATATCCTTTATTCAGGTTTCTTCACAATAACATTAAGGGGTCTGTGAAATATCGTGTTCATCATAAAGATGGGATTGTCTAGTCTTTTGTCGGTCACAGATGATATTTAAAACCACTCTGCAGGAGCTTTAAATTCGTGAGGTGGCAACATCAAGGAGGACGCTGGTGGACTCCACAGCTGGAAGCATCAGGCTGCACACGTTTTCTGTGATTCTTTCATCTTGCTACAAACAGAAACTTGAGAAGGCAATTTTGAAAGATGTCATCACATTTATATTACTGCTGCTACCAACTTTTAAGATGCTGTTAAAGCGCGACACTCCTCACAGTTTCAGCAGCGTTGACGAGATGAAACGGCACCAGAACATTTCATTAATAATCATGTTAATAAAATCTGCGCAACCTGTGGGACTGGTGGTGAAGGCAAACAGCCATTGATTTTAAAAGAACCCCTGTGATGTGACTGACATGAAATGTCTGCTGTTACTGTATATGATGTACACGTGGTGTGAGCATGTATGATTAAGATAAAAACGAGTCTTCAGTTGAGTTGAGATGGAATAAAACCCATGAGCATCTATTTTAAGTCTGATTGCACATCTGCAGTGAAACCTGCCCGAGTACCATTCTGGGCCTCGTGTGAACTCTGTAAACCGCACTTGTAGGAGACAACACCTCAGCACTGACGCCCTCCTCTACCCTCTACCTGTAGTTGAATTCCCCACACAACGTTAGCCACAGTAGCTGTACGCAAAGTTAGCGCGATGAGTCGACCACGCACAGCCGCGGCAGCTAACGTGCCCGGCGCTGTTTTCCGCGGTGCTACAAATAACCGAGCGCCTTGAACGTCTCATGGCGTTCGCTGACTCGCCGAATCGCACGTTAGCAACCGTACGTTACGTTACGTTACGCTACGTCACGCTGGCTGACGCTACGTGCGGCTGTTCCACCGGAATGGGCTGACATGACGCGAATAAGCATTTGTTAAACGTAAAGCGAATGAAACTTTTAATACATGTCCTCGTTCCGTGAACATGGTTTCTGCCCGAGACACGTCATGTTGTCTTCATACGTCCATGGTCACTTTTCATCGGCTGTGGTGGTTGGTTTGGCAATGAGGACAACAACTCCCATGATCCCACGCCGCCACACAACGCCATCAAACTACACTTTCTACTGTTGTGATTGATACACCCCTAGCGGCAGAAAAGACATACTGCGTCATCTGTAATCTTTTTCATAATGGCATCAGTTCCTGTCCTTGTTTCCACATTGAGTGGGCGGCTCCAGACACATGTGTCTGTAATTAAACTAAGGGGTCTGGTGAGCGACTGTTCCATAATACGAGTATCTTCATCATTACCAGGATCGGTTCTGGGTCTTGGCCGAGCCACTTCCAAGTTGTGCACTGTGAGGACGCAAAAAGAACATATTCTCCAGCTGGTTCATCTCAAGTATTTAAACCTCAGGTCACTCACCAGTTTACAGCTGTTGCGTGTTTTCCCCTCAAACACAAGACCATATGGGTCTTTGAAGGCTGTAATATGTGTGCTGCTCTGCTAGCCAGGGTTTAGGTTTTCAAACCTGACCCTCAACAACTGATTTAATATAGTAGTAGTAGACTAGTGAAATTAATTTATCACAATTAATGTTGTCAGCACTTCTGATTTATCAGCGGTGTTCCAGCAGCTTTTAACCCTGACAAAAACACATTTTCTTTCTTTTTTAAAAATGACAGAATTCAGCCTCTCTGCACTAATTGATGTTCAGAACCCCAGAGACCCCCCTTTGTGATAACCTCAGATGTTAAATAATATAAAACAAGTCTGCAACGTTTACTGTTGGCAGCATGAAGACACCCTAGCATACCCCCTTTCAAGTTTAGGCAACTGTGGCTCAGAAGGTAGAACCGGCCGCCCATTAATCCTGGAGTTGGCAGTTCGATCCCGGCTCCTACTGTCTGCACGTTGAAGTGTTCTTGTGCAAAACACCAAAACCTCAGCTGCTCCCCCGAGTGTGTGTGAATGAGACCAATCTGTAAAGCGCTTTGGGAACCTTTGAAGGTTGAAAAGCGTCATATAAGTGAAGCCCGTGTTGTCCTTAGGGTCATTGCAATGGCAAATGCATTGGCATTTGGGGTCAGAATGACCCTGAGGGCAACACGAGGGTTAAAGTTAGGGGAAAGCCCTCTGTGTACTACCTTCAATGTGGAGCTGTATAGAACCCTGCCAGTGTCATGCCACAAACACTGACATATTATCAGCTTACAAAGTTTAAGGCAGACGTGTTGGGAAAACAGTTGCCTACTTCCACATGCAGTAGACAGCAGCATTAGCATTTGCAAGCTTTAGCTGCTACATGCTCCCCTGTGTTCAGCTTTATAGTTAATAAAGCTGTGGTCAGAGCAGTCAGTGTAAAAGAAGACGTGAGACAACACTTCTGGCTTTAAAAAGCTCTGTGCGGTTTATTATTTATATTTTAACAGAGCAGAAAATATCCCCTAAAATAAAACTAACTGAAACAGTCAAAGGAAATTAAACTGAGATCATGAAATGGTATAGGAAACTAAATTGATAAACAGGAAATAAAATAAGTCTCAGCTTCATTCTTTACTATCTAAACAGTACTTTATATTGTTTTAAAAAGCACATTCATTATAATGCGGTTTTGCACATGTTCAGTACAGAATAATTGTGTGTACACATTCGCACAAACTGCAATTTATACAAATCTCTGTTTTAAAAAGATCTCTGCCTTCAGCAACCTGCAATAATACAAGTGAAGAACTTCATTCCAACGTCAGACAGGCACCATTTGCAAAAAAGTCACAACCCTGTTATGATGAATAGCACAAGTTAGATCTTTACAAATGGTTGTAAGTGACGCAGCTTTGGCCAAATGACATTGCTTCAGTTGTTATCGCTGCTTAACACCGATTGAGAGAAGGAGGTGTGGGAGGTGGCAGGCTCCTCAGCCGTTCATCAGGCAGGTACGGCAGCAGAACTGACGGTAAAGCTTCTTCTCACAGAGCCGGTTGGACTTGACCATGTCACAGAACACCTCATCAGCTGGCAGACAGAACAGAGCAGAAGCACAGAATCAGCACAACAAACGAAGACCATCTGAACCCTGTTCAGAGAGTCACGCGTGCCCATTTTTCCTGCTTCAACACATCAACTTGGAGTACAAATTTTTCACTTGCTGCCTCATATACCCCCCCCCCCCCCCCCACTGACGGGTGCCATGGTAACCAGATAATCAGTGTTCTTCACTTCATAAAGTCATTAGTTAATAGTTAATAATTAAGATATTAGTTAATAAGTTAAAGTTATTGCCGGTCGGTGTACTTGACTCAAGTGAGCTAACATACTGTACAATATCAGTGGTTAATTTTGAACACAATCTGAAACCCGAAACGCCATTTTCACCTGGTATTAACATGCAGACTGCACCTGGATAACAACATCTTATCATGGGGGCCTTTGCACTAACACCGAGTATTGATGGGCTTTTCATTCTGCCTGCACTATGTTTGGATTCCAACGTGAAAATTGGTTATACAGCTGTGTGCACTACTTGTTTTGACTATGCGGTGGTGCTCGTCTGTAGCTAGGAGGAATAGGTAGAGTTCCATGACCTTTCAACTTGTTGGACACATCTTTTTTATGAAGACGTGGTCACCATGTACAGATGTCATTCATACCAATGAGTCTCATCATTGTGTGTATCCTTGAGGTCTAACAAATATGCCGAATGCATTTTCTTCCTCATAAAACGTGTGCAAAGCTGATTTTTATAAAGTATATATTCTAAATTGTGCATTGTTTACATTCACGTTTGCTTGCTAGCAGTCTTCTTCACCTACTGTTGATTTGTGAAATAGTTTGAAAGCAGCAGCAGGACGGGAATCGTGTTCGTGCGTGTGTGCGATACAAACAAAACCAGGACCCGCTCCTAAAAACATTGCTCTATAGTGCTACTAGTGGCCAAAAAACGCCACATTATACCTTTAAGTATTTTGGTGTACAAATCAGATGGGTTTGCAGGACAGGGATGTTAGTTGTTATGCTAGTCTTAGTTAGCTGACATTATCCAAACATAAAATAGATCAAATATATTATTTGGGTACAAGTGTCAAAAAGCTGTATGGAGCTCGTTCACAGCAGCTCTTATCTGACCAACAGATCCTCCAGTAAAGGTGCACAACATCACACATAAACCTAAGGTGATTGAAGCGGATGGGGTTTATAATTTCACTCACCATTATTACAGGATGCATTCACAATACAAGTTCTGCTGACCAAACTATAACCCTCTTTGCATTTGGTGCAAGTTGTTCCGGGGCCACTGCAGCTCAGACAGTTTTCCTCGCACCTGGAGAGACAAAGCCAGATAAAAACTCTTTTTATAGAAAGGGCTGCGATTGTATTACCCCCCCCATCTTTTTGTAAGATAAACCTTTTTAAATGATCAGGTATGAACCAGTGATATCTGTAAGACCGAACATCATGCACCTGTGACACATCTTATGAGGAACTCCTGCTGCCTCGACCGAGTAGTAGCCAGGCGTACAGGTCTGCACACACCTCCACTCCTGCTGCAGGTAGCCCTCAACACACTGGATACACTCCTCCTTACCTGGCCCTGGGAAACACACATATGAAACCTAATGTCATGCAAGATAAAAACCTCCAGGTCACTGTTCAACACATTATCAGGAGCACATAGCTGACCTGTACAAGTCCTACAAGAGGAATGGCATGGGCTGCACGTCATCTCTTCCAGATGGAAAAACGTTCCATTGGTGCATTCAGGAACACAAGTCATCCCCGCCAGACTATAAACAAAACCAAAAACTTCATTACAAAACCTTGTTTTAAACCAAAGTTCAAATATAAATGGCAGTCCAGCGGTCTTTACATACCTGTAGCCTTCTCTGCAGGACGTGCATCTGTCTGCATACCTCAGGCATCTCATACAGGTGTCATGACACTTCAGACACTGCCTCTGACCTGGCATAGACAGCATGCACAAGCATCAATATGGTGGTGGTGCTCCTGGATTTTCTTAACATTTATTTAATTTAACATTTATTTACACATGCGTTTATGTAAATAAAAAATAGAATGCGTCACATGCCCTTTATTCAGGCACAAACACTCCACAGTCTACGGGTTCAATCTATATAAGGATTCAATTGGAGACCAGTAATGATACTTAAGGTACTCTGTTGGGTTTCCTTGAAAACAAACAATTGGCCTAGCAAACATGTTGAACGCAAAAAACACAAGGACTCGCAAAAACCCAAAGGTACAGGGTACCTTTGGGTTTCAAATATTCACTTAAAATCAGTGACGGCTGGTGGTGACATTGGGTGGGGGGGCTGACAAATGCATTATACCCATCAATAGTTTGCGCTGCAGCAGCAACAGCAGCATCATATCAGATACCAAGTTACAGCAACACTTTATATCTTATTATAACAAGTTCTCTAGAATAACACTATAGAAGTAACACAAGAAAGGCCTGGTGCCAAAAAACTCTCTGTATC
>JAVQJF010071961.1:0-20485 GCA_036023855.1 Gadopsis marmoratus
TTCATTCATTCATTCATTAACCAGACTGCTTATCCCGAAGGGTCGCAGGGGGGGGCTGGAGCCAATCCCAGCTAACATTGGGCGAGAGGCAGGAAACACTGTATTTTAGTTAAACATACTGTTTGAAAATACGATCAATAAATGAAAAAAACTGGCGAGGACCTGTTAGCTTTAGCATCAGTCCGTTAGCATACCGTGTGTGTAGCCATCAAGTCATCAAGCATGTTTGTGGCCCTTTTAACAACGGGCCAGCTGGAAACATTTAAAAAAAGTCAGCCAAAGACCAAATCATGAAGTTAGCATTGATTAGCTAGCTAGCGTCGGCTGATCTGCACTTTTGCTGCCTTTCTTCACTCGTGTCCGATATTTTTATAAAAACTAAAGTGAAGTTTGATGGTAAATCTGCCACGATAATAACTGTGAACTGTATATGTGCCTGTGCGTGTACCTCTGACGTTCACAGTGCTGGCCTCCACAGAAAAAGCAGAGTCGGTGCCGCTGTCTGGCTGCTCTGTTGCCAGGATCTCTTCTGGTGTCTGAGGGTCCGACTCCAGCAGAGGACGGACTATCTCTTTGTCATAGTCAAAGTCCTCCGGTAGAGTGGTGGCAGCAGGGTCAGGGATCAGAGGCCCCTGGGGGATGGAGTTGGTGCTGTGGTCCAAAGTGTACAAGGGCGAAGTGGCGGTAAGTTTCGGCTGGCTTACATACGGCGTGGAGCTCGTGGTGGAGTGCTCAGTGTGGGCTCCGTGAAGCTCGGCGGGCTGCGAGGTGTGGTTTTCGGGGGCTGTGGGTGCAACAGTGGTAACAGCATGATCATCTGTGGCAGCAAGAGAGTGTGTGGAGAATATTGGTGTGCTAGGTACTGAACTCATGTCGTGAATGGCTCTAGTTTGTGTGGTTTGGTCTCCAAAAGTCACAGCTGCCACATGTGGTGAAACAGTAACAGTGGCCTTGCTAGCAAGGTCAAACAGCCCAACCTGCTCCCCAGAAACCTCCCTCTCTCTGGACAGCTGCTCTGCACCTGAGCCTGTTTCTGTGAGCGTCCCATCAGAAGGCAAAACTACAGACATGTCTGTGACTCCGGTGTCCACTGCAGGTTGAGGCTGCTTGGTGTAAAGAGTAGAATAAATTGGTGGCAGTGTACTGGTAAACCTGGGCGTCTCTGGTGGGTAAACATCTTGTCCTGAAGCCTCGTCTTCTCCAGAGGCAGAGCCCTCGAGGTCTATCGTCTGGGTCTGCGTGGTGGTTTCCTGAGACTGTATGTCCGGGGTAAAAGTAGGGAGCTCCGTCCCTCCGATTTCCGTCTCATCAGTCATCACACCGGACTGGATGCCTGCAGCTGGGGTGGGCACAGGGGCGTCTGCAGAGCCCTCCTGCGTAGCACCAGCCTCGTCATCGGTGCTGCGACTTGCAGAGCCTTCCACGTCCTGGTAGGAGACCCCATCAGTGACAGGCTGGGAGACACCGGGGGGGACTGGGCCTGATGGTGTGGTGGGTGCAGGTGATGAGACAAGGAGTGTATATGGGGCCGTGGTGTTGGTGCTTGTTGCTGTGTGATCGCCTGGTTCTTGGGCCTTTACACCCTCTAGGTCAGGGTCAGTAAAGACATCAGGGTCTGTGTCTGTATCAGTGCTGGAGTCTGGAGTCTGTACTACATCTGGATATGCATCTGTAGGATGAGGGTCACTGGTTTCCTCTGAGGGCGTCTCCAGGATTTCTATGACAGTGTAGTCAAAGGGAGTCACGCGCTCCTCCTTTTCGCCCTCTTCTCCTACCTTAACAGGAGTGGCCGTCTCAAACTGATCTCCTCTGGCTTCCTCCGGCTGCTCTGTTTCAAATGTCACCTGAACGGATCAGAAAAGTAGGTAGATAAGTTAAAGAAGGAGAGTCAGAGAGACCGTTCCTGTATATTTCAACTTGGGTCTTACTTCTGAATGACATCATTGCTATCCCCGCTAATTTCATCAACAACCAACCTAAAACTAAATAAAAAGTGAGATGTGAAGACAAAAAACATGTAGAATTGTATTAGATTTGTTGTCAACAAATGAAAACTACACAATAGCATCAAACACAGATTTATGGAATAAATTCTTCTGCAATCCCACAAAGAAACAGCTGGGAAGAGATGCACACAACATTTATTGAAAGGTAAGCTAACGTAACATTATGATGGACTACGGATGTGACGTTGATGCTGCTTTCAAGTGGCCATCCTTTGTGTTTGTGGGCTATCAGCAGGAATGAGTGCAGGATTAATGTCAGCGGTCAATCATCTAAATGTTCTTCTAGATGTCCACTAAAGGAAAATCACTTGTGTTGATGTTATTTGACGTTGCAGCTGCTCCTCTCAAGCTAAACAAGTATGTGAATTTGGCTTCTGCTCTGCGGCGGAGAGCACGGGTAGCTGCGTTCATAACACGCGACGAAGACACGATTTGATGAAGAAATGATGGACAAGCGTACAAAAATTAGACCCAATTTAAAGCAGGATTATCAGTTAATTAAATACTCCATTGCGTGGATGGTACCTCGTGTTTTCCATTGACAAAGCTGACAGTTGGAGGCAGCTCGACAGGAGACGGCTCCAGAGAATCGATGTCTCCGCTGCCCTGCACAGCTTCACTGGTCACATGGGTCAGGTCAGTGATCTGGGAGAAACCGTTGCCGCTCACAGGCCGGCTCAAGATTTCCAGGATACCGTGAACTAGAGACAAACAAGAAATGGACAAATACTAATATTTGTAATAATAGTCTTTCTTCGCGCAAAACTGCCAAGGTTTGTCTGGTTTCAGCTTCTCAAATGTCAAAGGTCTTTCATCTGTGATTGTAAAGTGAACATCCAAAAGCAGCACTGTGAAGACATCACCGTGGTTTCATCTGGGAAATTACAAAGTTACAACCCTAAACTAGTCTGTCTTAACTTTGACTAAATCAAAATAGCAAAATAATGACTGTAATCAATAAACATCAGATTAAGGAGTAACTTAACACCGCGTTTTAGCTTAAAACCTTTTGCAAATTCAGATAATGCATTTGAACCTCGACACAACACCAATTTTGGGAGTCTAGAAGATAGAAAAACTGGATTTTCACACTAAACACTAAACACCACAGACTGGGACCAGGATCAGTTGATGGTGTATTAAAGTGACTGTGCGTGTAATTTACTAACTCAAAACCTTTGTGTCAGGTTGACCTTTAAAGACAAGGTAAACACGGCTAAGGATCTAACCTGCCACTGAATGCAGAAAACGTACTGAGGATCGAAACCGAGCCCTAAAATCAAGTCCTGGACGTGTCAGTTGCTGCGTTCCCGGATCGCAGTGCAGCTCGCGTCTGATGTTTATTAAAACAAGTCAAAGTGCATATCTGGATGGTTGACAATGAGCTTATTATTAAGGTCAGCCGCTGCCGGGGGGGCCTGCGCTCCAACAATGCATGCCTGTGTCTCCTCATGAAGACTTTCTGGTGCACATGAAAGCTATATCGTGGGAACTGGAGTACAAATGAGCGACACGTGACGCCAACGCAGACCTGCGCTCAGTTGCTTTGTGTGAGGACGCCGTGAGGGCTCCTCTTTGGACGGGACGGGTGCAACCAGATTACCTGCGTTTGCCACAACACGTCGCCCAAAGTGGCAAAAAGGCCTCTGTGCGACGCTGAACTCGATGCCTCATGAAAGAGGAAGAGCGTTCGCTAACAAACACTCAGCACTTCAGTTTTCCTAATTTCCCCAAGACGCGGAAACGGTGAGTCGGTGGACCGCACACAAACCAGCGGCTGCTCCGTGTGGTGACACATCACCTTTGCAACAGAATGCGCCTTCAACAGTGCAATAATAAACACAACTGCTGGAAGATGGCACCACTTGGCTAACAAACACATGAGCACTGTAACTTGAGTGAGCGTATGTGTGTGCTGGGGGTTTAGTGCAGGGGGGGATTTAATGATTTTAGAGCCCTAGGCAGACTCAGGCTCCCTTGGGGCCCTTTCCTTCACCAAGGAAGTTATTGGTATTAAGGAGGCTGCTGATTGCCATGGCTGCAGTCATTCAGCTTGTTTATTCCTCTGCTTCTCAGACAAGAACTGCTCACTGGACCATCCAGTAACTAAGTACATTTACCAAGTTCTGTATGTAAAGGAATAGCTCAACATTTTGGGAAATTTAGATGAGTTAGATGCCACACTCATACAGCATCTGTCCAAATTAAAGGGAAACTCCTGGCCCTATTTTTTTACAAATTGTGGCGTCTAAACGGCTAAAACTAATAACGTTTGGATTTGGTCCACTAGCTCTCCTCCGCTGGCATCCACGAACAAACTGCGATGGCTGCAACATAATCGTAAACGTAATGATATATATATATATATGTGTATATTTATATATATATTTATTCCCTGTGATTGACCGGCGACCTGAAAAGACAATGAAGGTCAATGGTCTGTGGTCGGCTGTCGGCACATATTTAGTGCTGAACGTTGAACACGCAGCTTCTTAGTTAGAGAGCGGAGGTTAATCACTCCATGGGTCTCTGTGTGTGTGAGAGAGGAAGAAAGAAGGAAAGGTGAAGTGAGAGCGTCATTTGCTCTGATGTACTTGGCTCTTCACGAGGCTCGGCCACTGGGGACGCTGTGATGTGTTTACAACATGGTTAGCTACAAAACTGGCCGAGCAGAGGTGACCTCATAACTTTCCACATCTGGCTCTGAAGTGGACTGTGTGTGTGTGAGAATGGGTCAACATGCGAAGGTAACAAAATATTAGCCGGTTCCTACAGAGACAACAAACAATACTTAATCAGCCGCAGCAGATCACCGTGGAGACCCTGACAGCACAGTGTCACAAACACGAGGTCACCCTGAAAGACAAACGTTCTCTCTTGAAAAGACCAAACAGTTTTGCATGAACTGTGAGACTGTTGGGTCCCAAAAGCACAGAAGTCTTGCGAAAGGTGGCGGGGGAAATACATTACAGCCAACATAAGAGGAAATACGAGTTCAGTCGAGGTCAGAGATGTCTAGCAGGAGGCTGGAGTGAAATACTGGTCACCATCCACCATCATTCTACGGTAATCGCACTCTGGAGGTCTGTCTTTAACTCCTACGGGATCCATACCGAGGTTTGACCTGCCAGCAGTGTTTCTCTGTTGAAGCTGGCTCAGGGTCAGTGTCTAAATACTGATTCAGGGGCTTTTCCATTCTGGAAAGATGAAAACTCTGAATGGAAAAAAAAGTCTGATCATTTTCAAGCCCTTTCTCTTGACATGATTTTAAAGTAATCTGCCCTGTGTTCTTGTCCCAAAACAAACATGGACGCCAACCAGCAGGTTGAGAGATTGGTGAGATGCTAAACGGGGAGGCGTGTGGGACTGCAGAGCCTACAGGGCGAACTGGAGCCGAGCAAACTTTGTAAAACGAAGATAACTTCAGGTAAAGCGGTTTATTTACAGGTGCGTCTCCCTCTGAGGCACACAAGTGACAAATATCATCATGAGAACGACTTGCAGCATCTGGATCTGAAGTCTGCAGATTAGACCCTTTACACATATGATTATGTCTTCTGGCTGTCAAACAGTCGCCACAAATCAGATTCATCATTGCCTCAACAGTCGCAGTGTGTGTCCCCTGCCTTAACTCACCTGACTGATTTTGGTTGTTCAGACTGACGATGATGAGATGGAAAGGTTTGCCTGATGACTCCCCATCTGCACTAATGGTCAGTGATTGGTCCAGGTCAGATGACAGTATAGCTCCGGGGGTGACACCCTCTTTAAAAACAACTGCGGGCTGTTGCCCCGCTTGTTCAGTCTCGGCTGGGCGGCCTGGCTCTGGACTGCTACCTAGAAGCTCCGGCAGTCTCGAAGTTGTTTCCATCCCCAGCCCCGGCTTGGGGGTGACACGGTCTGAAGCAATCTCTAGCTCTGACGGTCTCGAAGGTGGTCCCACCTGGTCTCCCTCTTCTCCCCCTTGGTGGATGTCAAGCTGTGGGGTCTGCGAGCGGGTGGTGGGTAAGGGAGGGAAGTGAAGGAGGGGGGCAATGTCTCCTTGAAGTGGTACCGACTCTACCTTAAGCGAGCCATTGGGATCATAGTCGTCAAACATGGGAGTGGGGCTCACAAAGGCTGTGGTGTAAGAGGTGGTGCGGTCTGTCCCATGTTGGTCTGGCGAGGCTGCGTGTGGTGTTTCCGTTGGTGAAAATGCGACTGGATCTGGTTTTCTTGTTTGAACTTCAGCTCTTTCAGGGCCCAACAGTGGTCCAGGTGTAGCGGCGGCATTCGGTGGACTCGTCGTACTTGGCTCTGGTAGTTTAGCTGTAAGAGATGGAAACAAAGAAGAGGGGAGGGTTTTTTTGTTTTTAAAACCTAAACCAGTGAAGAGTTCAGCAACTGAGATTTGAATGCTAGCATGCTGTTGTTTGGCAGGTACCATGTTCATCTTAGTTTAGTGCGTTAGCATGCTAACTAGCACTAAACACATATGGTCATAAACCGACGAACTGGAAAGGTGAACTGAAAGGTTTGTCCTGATGAGTGATGACCGAGAATCACCAAAGTTCATCCTCTGGGCACCATGAACATCATGGCAATCCATCAAATAGTTGTTGAGTTATTTCTGTCTGGTTCTTCGGAAAAAATGTTTAGCGCCTCTGAATGGTCTCTTCTCCATAGCGATGGCAGCTAAGGCTCATGGGGATTGTGGTATTTTGAGCCATACTCGCAAAACAAATGGGGCATCTCAGAATATAAGTTGAGAAAACCACAAGTTCAAACTACAAACTACATTATATAAGTTAATGTTTAGAATAATAAAGGTAGAAATTCAGCCTACAAACTTGTGGTATTCTTTGGAAAATGCGCCGGTTAATCAGTCATATCCAAGAAAAAACATTTACAGAATGATTCGGTATTGTCATGACTCATTAAGAAAAATAAAACCCTGCTATCTGGAAAATGTCAATAATGCCGCCGTCAGACTGCCGTTGGCTTACAGCAGGCTATAAAAGGAGGTTTAGCAGCTTTAATTTCTGAAACATGATGTCACCTGTCAAAAAGCCTGGCGACTGCTGTGCCAGTGGTGTCAGAATAATAACGGTCGATAATGAAGGTCTGAATGTGGACAGGAAAAAAAGATGTCTGGGGCGGAGGAGATTTCACTGGCTCGCTAAGAGACATGCATTTACTTTCTACAGTAGCTTCCACAGTGATCTGGTTTCTCTTCCTAAAGCCTGAATCTTTTATTCTTTCTTCTCTAAACACATTATTTACAGTTCTGAACAGACCAAACAAGGCTTTTGCTGAAAAGACCTCTTCAAAATAGCCCGCGATGCCAGCAAAGATTTATATCTCATTACGATGGAATACATTCCATATGAGCAAAGACAGGAAATAGGACTCCAAAACACACGCACAATGCTCTCCTTTGTGTAGGCCTAAGTGCTGAGTTCATATCGTTAGTGTTTTGGGAGAAAGCAGCAGGCTTTGAGCGTCACTGACATAATGCTTCAATAAACGCTACGTAATTGACTCCCCTCCACCCCTCCACCCCCCCCTGCTGGCTGTCAGGGGCGCGTATGGACATATGGGAGGGGTGGTGGGTTAGGTGGGGTTCCCCTTTTCTCTTTCGCCCTGCTAAGTTTCCACTCTTCCTACTATACTCTCCTCTTCCTCGTGCCGGGTGGCAGCATTAAAGTATTAAATACAATTGTGAGGTACTTTACTTGAGTTTTTCCATTTTATAATACTTTATACTTCTACTCCACTACACCGCAGAGTGAAATATTGAAGTTTTTACTCTGAATTTATTTGACGGCTATAGTTTATTTCCAGATTAGGATTTTACATTAAAACCTTTTGATAAGATAAAACATAACAGTGTTTCTCAACTGTGTATGGATTGTGACCCCTTACACGAAAAACGTTTCCATCCAAATTCAGTGGAAATTTTAACCAACTTTCCAGAAAGTCAGCAAAAGACTTCCACTTCAATCCACTACTGTAACGTGAATATTAGGAGCGGGTTCATCGAGATAAACAGCTGGTGGAGTCACTGAACTTAAAACATGGCAGAAGAAGAAGAGGACACAGCAGTCAGTCAAAGAGCTCCAGTCAAAGCTCAAACGATGGAAAAGCACGTGGAAAACTTGGACATGAGCTTTCTGTTAGATTCATGTACTGTGAGGAAGGTCACAGCCTCCTCATCGCTCCACACCGATCTGATGTTTTCAGCTCTTCACTTTAACTCACAGGCTTCACGGACGCCAGGATATAATGACTAAGTCTGTTTTTTTATTGATAAACCAATATTTCCTCCTCAACCAAAAGGAAAAACGTTTCTTTAACTTTTTTTTAAAATTTCTGGCATTTTCACTCAAGTTTGTTTTACGGAAACGCACTTAATTTCTTGTTGGGGTCTGAGCCTAACATGTTACTGTAGAAAGTGTCATTTTACTTTTGACTTTACTTTAAATACCATTTTTCCTAATAATACTTTGGTCCTTTAGATGAGTTTTAATGCAGGACTTTAACTTGCAATAGAGTCTCTACAGATTGTTGTATTAATACTTTGACTGGAGGATCCAAGTACTTCTTCCACCACTTCACATACTAGAAGAGTTTGTTGCCGGCTGGCCTGCAGACTCGGGGGATTAGCTGTAGTCTGTTCTGGTCTTTCACACCATGAAGGAGACGCTGGCTTCATGTTGAGCCCCGCCCAGATATGATGTCAGGTGTCTGGCGAGCTGCAGTCATCTGGCTGAGCTGGGGTCTGTCCTCATACTGTCAGTTTCCTGTACGTTACCTCTCTCCTGCAGCTCGGCCGCCTCGCTCAGTGCTTGGCAGAACACAATACACAGCTTTCAGGTTCAGAAAGTACCTTTACGTTGCCAAACATGTGACTGTTTGCAATTATATAATCTGTGAAGAATCACACTTGGAGTGTATAATCGGTTACTTTGCTGCGCAGACTAACCTCAGCTCTCTTTTAAAAGTTTATGTTTCTGAGTGTTCTTTAATGATGATGTTACTTCTGGGAGAACTAGATCTGCAATCCCCTATTTTACTCCTTCTCCTCCCTCTGTCTGTCTGCCTGTCTGTCTGCCTGTGTTTGGGCAGGGTCCAGCTGTGAAGCATTAGGGACCTGTCCCGTTTCTGCTGTATCTGTGTTAGAGTGCATGAGTTGGGTTTTCCCCTCATAAAAACATGTGCCCCTCTATAAACGGGGCAGTGGGAGTTTATTCTCCTCTTGTTTGGGTTTGAATACTGTTAGTTCTTTGTCGTTCCTCTCGGTTGCCACTTCTGTACTCGCCGCTGCATTTAAACGGCTGTATATTGTGGCTTGTTTGTGCTGCGACGCACATCAGCGTTGATGTAGCAGATTTTCGCTGATTTGGCCTTTTGGAGGAGGGTCAGCCTGGGGTTTGCAGAAAAGGTGCTGCACTGACCCAAAGTTGTACCGATGCTGAGAGGACGGGAGGAAACCGCAGAGACCCCGTTAGTGATAGATTTCCTCATTTAAATGTTACCAGGACACCCTGAAGGGGTTGCACAGAAATCTGATAGATCTCAAGATGATTAATGGGACAGGAAAGAATCTAGAACACATCCTGCTTCAGACTTATCTTCTGGGTAGTTTTACCGCCTGATACCTGCAGAGGTGGCAGATCAGAAAACACCTCAAGGATGATTCAAAATGACATATTTTGTCATTTAATTTAGAAGATATCATTCCCCTTATCCCCCGATGCTTAGGATTATGTTTGAGCTGTTTAGACATCAGAAAAAACTTTATGTCATTTGTGGACCATGTCCAACAACAATGTCTTAGTATCACCTGTCCGTTTTTATAACGTCTGCTGATCTGTCCCTTCAGTCCCTGAAGCCTTTTAAAAACTCTTCCAGCCATGTCTCCCCTTCAATATAACAAATACACCTAATGATGGGGGACAGGCGTCAGGCAGTGAAGGGAAGTGATGCCGTGTGTTTCAGTCTTACCCTTGAAGCAGAAAACTCCGTGCCTGTCGGTGGCGGTCGGGAAGCCGGTTTGGTTTCGGTACTTGTAGAGCGTGCGAACCCCCAGCAGGCCTCCTCCACACTGAGGCCTGGGGACGGTGACGGGGTAGCGGACGCTGCCGTCGGACAGCCAGCCGTAGTCGCAGCGGTTCAGCCCCGCCCTCCAGGCGGCAAACAGCTGACCGGGCGACGCCAACACAGCATCGTGCTTCTCACACTCCTCTCTGGCCTGCTGCAGGGTGAGCTTCTCGGCGACAGACGGAGGGTAGAAGACCTCGCCTTCACACAGAGGCGATGGACGGACACACAGACAGACAGAGCAGATGAAAGGTTTAGTTTCTTTAGTTCAACTCACTCTTGTCTTACAATAAATAGACAAAAACAAAGGGGTTCCCCGGACAAACACAGGAAGGAGAACTTTGGACAGGGCCAAGCTAGCCGTTTCCTCCCGCTTCCCGTCTTTATGCTAAGCTAGGCTAACACACATACATGAGATCGATATCAGTACAAAACCATTCCTTTACATGTATTCGCATGCACATGTTTACCATGTAGTTTATCGACGTAGCAGTACACGTCGTATTTCTCCGAGCGCTCGCGGACGCCGTAGGTTCTCACGCCGGGTCTGCTCATCAGATCACCTGCACAGCCAGGACGGGGCACTGTGATTGGGTATCTGGGGAAAAAAACAAAAAACAACAAAGGTAGGACGCAGGAAGTAACTGCAAAAGCTAATCAAGTCATTTCTGTCGATATTTATGGACATTTTGCTGATTATTCTGCCACAGTTTTACTGTAGTAGCACTGTAAATGCAGGACTTTTACTTGAGTATTTTAACAGTGTGGCTTTGGTATAAAGTGTCTGAATACTTCTTCCTCCTCCTCTGTTTGGCACACACACCTGACTGACTGGTCAGCGAGCCAGCCTGCGTCACATTGGTCGAAGCCGTCCTCAAAAGCAGCCGCCAGCTGTTGAGGTGTGGCGATAGTGGCGCCCGCGGCGTGACACGCCTCCACAGCTTCAGGGTACTCCAGAGAGTAACGGCTGGTGTTAGCTCTGTAGTGGAACACCACACCTGGAGAGACAACACGAACAAACAGCACGTTAGATAGAGACGGACTTGGAAAGTGTGAGAAGTGTTTTTCCTCATTCCGTCTTCGTCGACGCGGGACTCTGCTGGACGATGGTTTCTGAGAATTCAGGTTTTGTCTGTCAGTCCGCCACTGCTCTGTGGCTCTAAATGCTACAGTACCCATGAGGCTCGGCTGCCGTTGGAGAAGAAGCCAGTCACAGGTGACAATTAGATCATTTGTGGCTTCAGAACACCTTCGTCACTGCAGCTGCACTGCGATTGTTGTTGTTATGGTATAAAGACAATAAAGATCATTCATTCATATTGACACAGAATTTCAAAGTGAATTGACTTCAAGCAATACCCCCCCCCCCCCTTTAGCGCCAAAGTAACACAATTCCAAATAATTACATGACAGTACAGAGAAACACAAGCCAGTGGGCTATTTCAGCTGTCATCCTCAGACGATATCCAACTGTTGTCTGGTGTCATTAGGCCCTTTATTTCCAGCTGGATGGGAGGATGATTCCTCAAATCCTGGCAGAGCTGCAGGAGGACGTGAATGGACGACTGAGCTGCCGTTAAATGGAGAGTTGTGTGTCACTCATAGGCAGCGTCTTTGTCTGGAACTGCCCAAGAAAGAGTGCTGTTCAGCGACGTTGTGGAGTCTGTGGAAATGTCTGTGAGCCGGAGTTGGATCGGCTGTCATGTCCTTCCACACGGCTCTGTGGAGTTTTCTCTGGATGAACCACAGAAATCAATTCAATACATGAAGTAGCTGTGACTGTGCTTGCTGCCTCTCAAGCTGTGCTGACCTTTTCTGGGGTTTTCCTGCTTTTTAAAATCTGGTCTACGCTCTACTGTGCATCTTATTTCCAGTCCAGCAGCACTGAAGTAGAGCTGGTTAGTCTATTAATTGTTCACTACCCAACTAGCTGATCGAGAGAGTTAATTGGCAGCAAATCTGATTAATCGACTAATTGTTTGTAAACTTTTTTCTTAAGACAAAAATGCAAAACGTTCTTTGCTCGTTTTTTAAACTTATCTATCACAGTAAACTGAAAATCTTTGGTTTTCCACTGTGGATCAAGTGACTGCATGTAATGTGACAGGAGTCACTCGTACTCGGCTCGTGGTTTCGTTCACTCTCACAGAGCACTTGTCCACCAACATGGACGGGGTTCTGATCCTGTTTGACCACCTAATTCTGAACCGTTCGGAGCATTTCAACAAAAAACAAATTGGTTCGGAACTCAAAAGTTGAGTCCCAGCTAGAGCCAAAAACCTAGCAGGTTTTCCTCGACCTGAAGTGCCAGCCGACATCATCAGTGGGCGTGAGGATGGAGAGGGCAACAATGGCCTCTGGTCTACCATGGTAACAGTCTTCTATGTCTTCTTTTTGTTAATAGTTGGTCCAAAAACTAATATTTGTACACAAGAACCAGAGCTGAATTGGTGGAAGGAGGGCAAGAGAGTGGTTTCCAGCAGCAGCAGACAGCAGTCAGACACAGTTAGAGACCAGCTGGTGAACATAGCGGAGCGTTTGTCTTAGCCAGTCACCACTCCGGGGCAATGGAACAAGCTGTAAACACAACGCTCATATTATTATCACCTGATAATGAAGTCTTTATGGCAGACTTGTAAGCAAACAGTTGATTATTTACACATCCAGCTGTTACGGAGTCGTGTTTGTGTCCACCTGAAGACTGCAAGACCAGTATTCCCTCTCTGTTAGCTCTGTTTTTGGTCTCCACCAACTGCTGAGGGAAATATCTGGCTCTCTAGCTGCAAAACGCGCCGATGTGTTCAGCAGCAGGAAGTGGACAGTCGGCTCTTTGCAGCCTGTTTGATGAAAACAGCTGTTGCTGTAAATGAGGCTGTTGCTGAAACGCTCCGTGGAACTGCAGAATTGGTGATAATTCACTGTTTGTTCATCAATGTGAGGGACACCTCTGATCCAGAGTTAATATAAAAGCTATTGATGAGTGCAGGTTTAAAGAAAAAAGCATGTGCACAACCTCGGAGAAGTCTCCGCCAGCTGAACACATCTGGATTCAGTCACTGAACACATGTGTAGACGCTTGCTATAGAGTGTTAATTTGACCTGTAAAAGTGTAGAATTGGTCGGGTGTGTTTGTTTTGCTCACCGGAGACGCTGAGCCTCATGGTGTCCTGGATGTCCTCCATCCCGTGCATGACCTCGCAGAGGTAAAGCCCCGCATCGCTGGCCCTGAGCTGCTCTATCCTCAGAGAGGCGTCCCCGGCCGACAGCGCATGGCTGGGCACCGACACCCTGCTCATGTAATCCTGCCCGACCTTGACCGCCCGTCCCTTGGTCACCAGCACCACCTTCTCCTCCTCTCCCTCCAGCTTTGTCCACTTGATGCGCAGCGGCTCCTCCCCGGGACTCGGGGTGGTGTGAACAGCGTCGCTGCGGAGGACAGGTCGAGGTGGGGGAGCTTGTGAAGGATAAACTGGCAAGATGGAGGAGAAGTGGCACGGCAGCACCACCTGGCCTGCCAGAGAGCCGGTCGCAGCCGAGTGCTTCTCCAGCTTCACCGAGTGTGGCATCGCTGGAAAACAGGATCCTGCATGAATGTGTGCGAGTACATTGGTACTTTGAATGCAGGACTTTTACTTAACAGAGTATTTCTGCGCTGTAGTATTATAGCATTATTACTACTTTCACTTAAGAGCTCTGAGTACTTCTTCCACTGCTGGATAAATGAATACATGTACAGTGTCTCCACAGTGATGTCAAACACAGAACACATGGAGTACCACACGAAGCAGCGAAGCAGCCTTCATTAAGAAGCTGGAACGTTTCCGCAACTGGCAACAGAGACAGCAGCAATCAGACGCTGGCCTCCACACACTGTGTGTGTGTGTGTGTGTGTGTGTGTGTGTGTGTGTGTGTGTGTGTGTGTGTGTGTGTGTGTGTGTGAGAGAGTGAAAGAGAGAGAGAGACTGGGATTACTGGAAAGTGTGTGTGTTCAGAGTGAATGTGTCTTGTGTTGGAGAAATGTTCACTTTCCACTTTGTCAGCGCTGGACCTGCAACGAGACTCATGACAGAAAGACAGACAAAGGGAGAGAGAGACACAGACAGACAGACAGACAGAGTTTGGACTCACCTGGCTGAGGACGAGCAGAACACACACACATCAGGCAGAGCAGGTGCGTGATGACGTGAGGAATCATCTCAACACGATCTGTAGAGAGAAGAGTCATGGTGGGAAGTAACTAAGTACTTTTGCTCAGGTCTTACTGCACGTTAGTATTTCCATTGTATGATACTTTCCACTCCACCACGCTGCACAATGGTCCTCTGACATAAAGCTGCGATGACAAATCTGCAACTATTTCGATGATCGATATTTTTCAGGCCAAACCTTCACTGGTTCCAGATTGTCGGACAAGCTGAACGTGTTTGGACCGTTTGTTAAACACAACAAGCAGTTTGTGAGCATTGCCGTGTGCTGTGGACACTTATAACTATATTCTGACAGCTTCTTAAGCTGATCGATGAATCGGGAAGCTGCAGATCCATTGATAATGAAAAGGATCGTTAGTCGCAGCTCGAATCTGACAATTTTATTTACTTTGCAGATTTTACATACAAACACATGTTTATCTTATGTGATTAAAACAGTAATCAGTAATAATAATAATATACTATCACATGACAACTACTTCACTTTTAATACTTCAGTATATTTTGCTGATAGAAAGATTCCCTTCAGGCTTTATATAAATACTTTGCTTTGAATAATAATTTTGTTTTTTTTGTTTTTTTATTTACACAATAAACGTTCAATTACTTCGTTAAACAACCCTCAAACTGTCTCCAGAGTTTAACAGCTGGACACACTGTAAAGTCCACTCTCCGTGTGTACGTCTCATACTGGACCCTGATTGGCTCCAAACAAGCTGTGATGTCACACGTCCTGCAGGTACATCCAGGTGAGAGACGAGCTTCACAAAGCTTCATACACAGAAAAGAATCCGTAACAATGATTTACTTCTGCACTTTTACTGTGACGGGGTATTTTTACATGCTGGTGTTGCTTAATTATCCTGATTATTCCCTTGACTCATCGATAAAAAGTCGTGGTATGAACGTGAACATTGCATGACACATGATTGTTAAACAGTGCCCCCTACTGGAGTCCAAAAAGAAAATTCACATTAGAGAAGCTGGAAGAGGCAGAAGTCTGAGCTGATGCTTCATCAGGAAATGATGTAATTATTCATTACAGCTTTAGAGCCGAGTGCTTCTTAGCCTCTACTGCACGTGCATACATTAACTCGGTACACCATCCCATAATAAGGTTTCTCCACAACTGCATGTTTAAATATATTTGGCCAATAAAGGTTCAGTCTGACGTCATTTCTATCTTCGCGTGGGATGATTTGTTGAGTCCTGTTGCCTTTCACGTGATTTTCACCCGAATGACAAAAAGATAAATGAATGAACAAATGAACAAACGAGGAGGGCTGGTGCAGGGACAGATGTGCGACCACAGCTGTGGAGGTAAAGGCTCATCAAGTGATGGAGGTTCAGCTGTCAGTGCGGGAACCTTCCTGCCCAGAAACCGCACCTGCAGGGTCCCACTGGCGTCACACAAGAAGCTCTTACCTTGTCGATCCCACAGAAACAGGTCAGAAAATCCGGTTCACTTTTCCAACACGATCCCCGGAGGTCGCCCCCACGAACACAGCCAGCCGCGTCTCAGAGCGCCTGGTCCCGGGTGCAGCAGGACTCCTCCACCTCTCAGCACTGGCTGCAAGTTCAAATCCACTTCACACCCGCTATTATCCAGCCTGTAGGAAGAGGAGGGGCGCACACGGCCGGAACCCCCACCCCCCAACAAAGATTCATCCGAGGGCGGGAGGGAGGAGGAGAGAGGAGGAGGAGAGAGGGAGGTGGAGGAGGAGGAGAGCCTGAGACATTAAAGGGCCACTCCGCTGAGTTAGTGTTGCATAAAGTTGGGAGGACTGACGGGAGACACATTCAAAAGGAAAAATATAAAATCTGTGCAGCAGAGGCCGAGATATCCTGACTTTTCAACCCAAGATCCGAAAACACTGCATCCTACATTTCCCACAATGCAACGTGATCACACCTTTCCATCGGAGCCCTCCCTGCCTGGTGAGCACCCACCGGAGGTCTCCACGGGTCCTCAATGACGGACCCCCAAAACAAACCCATGGAGAGGCAGTTGAACTTGATTTAAAAAAAAATTTTAAAAAAAATCAGAAAATGGGATCAGAGTCAAACCCCCTCCCCGATTACACAGAGCCCAAGTGAATCCGGAACTTCTGATCCGGAAGTGAGAAAACCTCATTCAAGATCCTGCTGACATTTATAACAACACCAATAACTACCGACTGGAACCTTTCCTCGCTTCATGGTCAGACCAGGACGGGTCTTAAAAAACCAAAATCTGATACCAGTGTTCAATCAATATTTATTTTAACAAAAAGCATTTCCCATAAACCCACAGACCAAACGTCAAACATCACCACTGGACAGAAGAGTCCATGAGTGTCTGTGGTTGGTTCAAATGTCTGCGACGACTGAACCCCGTAGACGTTTTTGGACAAGCAGAGATTACAGCTAGAAAGAGCGTTGGTGAGTTTTACGAAAAGAGTTACGATGACGGAAGAACTCGCGCTCCCATTTTCACGGGAGCTGTAGTTCTTGTGTGCTATATTTGTTTGCATCGTATCAAAGTCATCTGCTGTAGTGGAGCAACGAAGGTACAGATGCTAGTGGAGCTCCACTAAACTAGGAAATTGATTTGACACTTTTAAAAAAGGTAAACGCATAAACAACCTTCAAATTCACATGAGAAAAATAAATGAAATCACATGTTTACAAATATTAAAATGACAAGTTTGTAAATATGCAAAAATCACAATACATTTCCAGTTCATGAAGCTCATTGCAAAAGTTCTTCCCAGTGTTTAAAACGCATGGTGATTCTGCAGAACTACAGGCGGGCGACAAATGAAAGGAAACAACGGGATAAATGAGTGGAGGAACAAACTGGACATTAAGGCTCACTGTGGCTCACCAGATCACAGGAGGTTCTAGTGGTCAATTAGGAGGTTGTAGGGTTAATTTAGGGGCTTCCAGTAATCTTTAAGGATCTTTAGGTGGTAGCAGCAATAATTTAGGTGTTGGGTTCCTTTAAGTGGTTCTAGTGATCTTCTAGGATCGTCAGGTGGTTTCTAGGGATCATTCAGAATATTTTAGAGCTCCTTTACGAGGTTCAAGAAGTCCTTTAGAAAGAACCAGGGTTCCTTAAGGTGGTTCTAATGATCATTTTGGCAGTTTTAGAGTTCCTTTTGGTGGTTCAAGCATTACTTTAGGATCCTCAGGTGGTTCTGGAGATTTTATGGATCCTTCAGGTGCTTGAATACCTCAGGGAACACCACAGTCATCAACACACAAAAAAAGTGAATATATTTTGCAAGAATGATTTTCATCCCTCCAGTTAGAGCCCCACAGACTTGGAGAATCTACGACGAGGAGAACTGAAACTGTTCTGGAGGCTCGTGGTGGAGCAAGATCTTACAGAGAAACTCTGTTGTTCTTCCCTCGCCCTTCATTTGCCACCCATCTGGATGTTGTTACAGGAACAGTTCCTAATAAATAATTACACTGCAATCCACAACCACTGATGCAAAATATTCTGTTTAAAAACCATAAATCACCATCATACATCAGTGTTTATGTCTCTGTACAGGCCAGCTGACCCAGTCTGGAAGTGACGGGTCAAAAGTCGTCAAACAGGTCCTCTGCTGCTGCAGCATCTGTAGAGCGATGGGGGGTCTGCTGCTTACTGGATGCTGCAGGGGGGTCGGTCCTGTGCAACACACACAAGAAAGAGAGAACAGGTCAGTGGGCTAATGAGGCTGGTTTACAGGCGTTTTCCTGTTGAGGTGGGACGTGTATCACGTGGCCCACAAGGAGCAAGACAAGAAACACATGGACAGCTTTTATACCTGCGTGTAGGCAGGTAGATGTGAGAGTGTGTAATTAGCTACCTGGTGTTTTTACCATGTGGAGGCTCATGTTCTCCTCCAGTCTCAGCTCTACAGGAGCTCATATACGGAACATAACACCATGCGATGTTCAGGAGTCAGGAAACAAAATGTCAGACATACAGAGGACGAAAGAAGGATCAAAGTTGCACAGAAATTGAGAAGGAAAGCACAAATGTATGCCAGCTGAGGGGGGTTCAGATCTTCAGTCTTACAGGGATAGTTTGACATTTTGGGAAGTGCACGTATTCGCCTTGGACATGTTCCCAGAAGTTATATGAACCAATCAGGACAGAGACTTTCGACTTGACCAGAGGTTCAGAGACAAAAGCAAATATAGAATTAACAGCAACAAACAAAATGGGCAGGTTGCATTATATCAATAAAATATACTCCTGCTGCCAACATGGAGCACCTCTCACCTCTAACCTCACTGCATGTGTAAAAGCCTGACGGATCCTTGTTCAAGGTACAATCCAGAGACGCATCTAGAGCTTTAAGTCACGAGTTGCTTTCTGAAGAACTTAAAAAGGCCTTCAGGAAACCTGAAAACAAGGTTGCCAACTTGCCCCCGCCAATCCAGGCCCACTGTGAAGATGATTATTGGATGGGAACGAGAAGAAAAGGGCCGGTGTGAGGAAGGAGAAGAGAAGGGAGGCCCTGAGCTTGTTTAAATCATTACCAACTGTGTGACAAACACTGCTGGAACCAGTTAAGAGGAAACAAGAGATGTGTTCACTGGAGAGGGGGAGCTGTTCTACGCTGCCATGCAGGACCACCGGAGATTTAAACACATGGCGGGGGGGGGGAGACGAGAGCGGTTTCAACCCTGAGACGTGAGGTTAAGCTCGGGCTTTGGACACACAGGAGCCCCCACACAGTGCAGGTCTGGTGACATACCAGACCTGCAGCATGTACACCAATTATGTGCTAGTTTGTAGCTTAAGGAACTAAACGGAGGTTTGGTTTGGAGCAAGCCGGGCAGACGGATTAGTTTTGTCTAAATTACAAAAATTAAACCCAAAGAAAGGTTCTGTGCACCAAATTACAACCGAAAAAACCCCAACATGTTTTCACTTAACTGTCCATGCAGACAGTGTTGGCTTTAGTTTGTAGATATCCGTGTCTGAGATTTCTGCTCCACCACAGAAGAAAAGAGTTGAACAGAATTTAGTTTGTGGTGCTCACAGTGTTCAACAGCAACATCTCTGTGCACATACAGGGTTCCTGTTAAGGTGCGATCAGACTAAACACAATGCTAACTCTGTGGTGGTGTGAGTGCATGCAAAGGCAATGCAAAGGACTAAAGGAAAAACTGGAGGAAAATAGCCAAAGAGTGGAGCTCCTGGTGAGCTCTGAGACCCCCCACATGATGAGCTGACCCACAAACACGCTCAACAGACGGTTCGGATGTAGCTAGCTAGCTATAGCTACACCGTCGCCACGATAGGCTACGACACGGGCTGCAAAAAAAAACTCCAGCTGTCAAATTCATGTGAAAGTCTGCCTTTTGTGCAGTCTGATCAAAACTTCAAGGTCCAACTACAACAGCATTTAAAACAGAGAAACCTTATAGAGAAATACATTTCAATAGAATCGCCGAGATCAGTGGATTCACTTGCGAGTATAAAGTAAATTTGTGAGAATCTATTGTGTTGAGTTCAACTTTGGTGAACTTTAACACAAGAAGCCGTCTGGACAGAGCTGACATTTGAGGGAGCCTAAATAAAGGACGCCATCGTAGCTCATCAGCTGGGTTTCACCATCCAGTTTTGTTGAAGCTCCTGTTTAAAGTGCTCCCCAACAGAGACCTGGTTTGTATCAGTTATCAAACAGCAGCCCATGGAACAAATACATCTCTAGTCTATTCACCTCAGTTGTATCTCTGTCAAGGCAGAAATCTCAAAATATCTCAAAACATCTCAAAACCTGGAAAGAAAACACCACAACCATCTACATGGCTAGATATAACTCAGCCTATGTACGAAAATATGACATTTGTTTGATATGATTTGGGTGAATTGACCCTTTAATGCAATGGTTCCCATCCTTTTTGCCTTCTGACCCTTCAAAGCAAAGCCATGCCTACTTGTGACACCCGGTCACTGGTTTATTCATTCCTTTCATCTGAATAGAAGCCTGAGGAGGTAAAGCTATTCAGACCCATGAGGGGGTCCCAAACCCCAGGTTGGGAACAACTGCTGTAATGGATTATTTCCTCTGACAGCATAAATCAAATCAAATCAAATCAAATTTTATTTATATAGCGCTATATCATAACAAAGTTATCTCATAGCACTTGTTAATATAGAGCAAGTTCAAGCCAACTCTATATCTACAGACCCAACAA
>JAVQJF010071974.1:0-11994 GCA_036023855.1 Gadopsis marmoratus
CCCCACCCCACCCCACACACACACACACACACACACCACCACATCTCTCTCTCCATCCATCTTTTCTCCCTTTGTTCCACACCTCTGCCAGACTTACTTTCAAAGTCCAGGAAAAAGTGTGGATAGTTCTCTATTTCCCTTGTTAGGACTTTTAGCAGGTTACCCATTCCAGCAAACCTGATCAAAATACAGCAGTGAAAAACAGACAGAAAAAATATACATCAATACATATATTTTTATACAACATACATTAAATGTGTTGTTAACTGTGCACTTGACATAACGCCGATATTCATGCTAACTTATATACATGTTCAGCAAGTATGATATCCACCAGAGATCTATTTGTTGTGACTGATCATTTTTCATATGCAATAGTTACTGTTCTAGCCCAGTCAAGTGTGCGCACGTGCAGACACTTGTAGCAAAAACTAACCACAAGCCAAAGCATTAAACTTTCACTTTTGTGTCATAGTAGTCCATGATTGGCTACCTGAGCCACTATAAGGCATCACAAGAAGAAGAAGAAGAAGAAGAATATGAAAGCTGCTACACTACGCTACTGCTAAATATGTCACAAAGGAGTCGATGACAGTTGATGCTTTCACTCGCAGTTTCTGTTGCGTTTTAGATGCAAATGTCTGCATGTATGCTGAGACTGATCTACTGGAACAGAATTCAACTGTGGCCCAGTGTAGAAACTGGACCAATGGATGTAGGGGACTCATTATGTGCATTTACTTTGCACAACGAGTCTAGTAAAAGCAGAACTGAAGTTGGATTTTTAATTTCGGTCTCTGAACATTTCTAGGTCTGAAAATAAGTATTTTATTATCAATTAACCTCTCGATTATTTCCTCAATCAATCGTTCTCTTGTTTGGTCTATAAATGGCCAGAAAATATCAACATTTTCCCCAAAAGTTTTCAAATATCTTGTTTTTGGATGTAGTCCTAAATGGCAGTTACACTCCATGAAGGTTTTATTGGAGGCAAAAGGCAGCGGGTAGGTAGCAATTTCCAGGGAAAAGTCGACCCCCTCAGCCATGGAGGGTGGTCAAACTCTGTAATCACAGCAGGCCTTAAAGTAGCGTAATATGAGGCCACGATTACGATACCGCACAGTACATCATGGGGGTGCCAGTGGGAATAGCGTAACCGCTGGGTTAAAAAGACTTGACCAGATGTTACAATCATGTTGGGTGGGAAACAAAAGATGTTATCTGAAGGTCATTTAAAAAAAAATTTAAACCGCAGATGCCCTCCGACAAAAAAAAAAAAAACAACAAAAAAAAAGCCTATTAAAAGCACATAAAGTTGCAGATTCACAATGTACAAAGAAACTTTAAGGGCACACAGTCCTTTCTTCTCGCACGCAGATCCAACTTGTCTAGATTTTTTAGAAGTCAGAGTGTGAAGTGACAACAAAAGAGACACTGTGCTGGAGCGTGCACATGATTATCACACTGCGTTTCTCTGCACAGCCCGCCAGCAAGCTGTCTGCTAGTTTCAATCATGGTATTCATTCCTCTTCCTGCACTCCTTATACATTCACGTACAAGTCAATCCAGATAAAAACAGTCTGGCATACAGTTCCTATGGTAACAGCTCCGACTCCAGAGAAATGATGAACCTTGCAAAGTGACTGATTATCAAATTTCATGCAACCACGATTAAAGCTGGTGTTTAAATACAAGGTTGCACCAAAAGGGGGCAGTGCTGGCTCACGTTTACATTTAACTAACAGGGATTAAAGTTGGGACTGTAATGCTGGCATGTTGGTACATGTGCTGCAGCAGACTAACCCTGACCTGTGGCTACAACAAGTTCCTCAACAGACTCACTTGCCTTTACTTCCAGTCATACTCTACCCTCAAAGTATCAAGTTAGCCACTAAAAGTGAGAGCCAGTTCTCTCTGAGACACCTACCCTTCTCAGCAACGTCTAAAAAAAAGGGACTGTTTCACTTTCTGAGAGACCACACACCATATGACAATAAAATGGTCCAGTGAAGGCTAATGCAAGTTTTGGTTTTATATGCTTTTTCATTTAGGCCATTTGCATTCATTATAGACAGTACAGGGTTCGTACAGCTCTTTAAGAGTTAAATTCAATCACTTTTCATGCTCTTTCCAGGTACCTAAACCAAACATTTCCAGACTCTTGAAGCCTTTATCAAAATGAAAAGATCTTTGGTTCCATAAGTGATTGTGTGGATGAAACGCCAGATTATATTGAAAATGTATGTTTTCAATGAGTATATTTGAATTCAAGCATATTCCCAACCTTAAAACATAACTTTCCCCAAACCTTCAAGACTTTGTATGATCCCTGAAAGTGAATTAGAGAAAAAAAAAATCTTAATTATCAAGCTTTTAAGAGATGCCTGAAGTAAAATCATATCATTAATTAGTGATTTCCTACACAACAACAGAATCGCTTTTTAGCAACCTCCAGAGAACACATTTATGACTTTGGGTCATAGGGATGTGTGTGTGCATATTAACATAGCTAGTGAGCCAACTAGATTGTGAAAACAGGGGAGGGGGTCTATGATTGCAGTGATGCATTGCATTGCATTCTAGTATGCTAAGGCTACTGTTCATGGAGAAAGCAATGGATTCAGAGCAACACTTGTTTTGACTTGACCAAAACATGTGGGATATCAGTCTCCAGAACGAATAAAGAATAAATAAGGCAATAATAAATAAATACAATAATCAAGTTCCCAACTTTTCCCACTGGCAAAATGTAAGATGCAACTTCAGAAAATTCAAGACTACAAGGCAAAATATCCTGATATGTATCGACCTCACCCCATGGACGATATCAGGATTGCCATATCACTTCTGTGCATCCTAAAAATCCAATATGCAAGACCCACCTGCAAGTCATAGTCAAAACCCCCCCGGAAAAACAAAAAACAGAACAACATTGAGTCGGGTAGTACTTTACATCACAGCTCGACGGTTGCTTCAGTGGTTGAACAGTAATGTGTATGGGACTAGGGCTGCAGAAAGTGGGACTCACCTGTGACAGACAAGGGCAGGTCGAATGCGTGTTTGGCAAATCTGCATCATCATACGTTCATCTTGTTCATGCAAAGTATTAGTCAGTCCATATATAAACACTTTCACCCATAGTGATTAGCAGCACCATGATTGTATTTGCAAATACACTGCTCTCTGCAACATGAGACTTTCCCGTCAAACCCTTCAGTCTTAATATCAGAGAGGGAAGGAAAAACCACGCAGGGAATTTCCTCGTCTGCCCGGTTCCTCTTTCACGATCACCATCTATACAGCCTGCACTGAAAGTGTGGAAACTTTGACTTTCCTCTTTTCCATAGTATTTACCATCAGCTGACATGGGTTTAAATTGAAAAGGGGAATAGCACATACAGTATACCATATAACAAAGGGATTTTTTGGGGGGCAGATTGTGCTGTGGCTGCCATTACAAACCATTTAAGAAGTACATATGAGAAAGGAAAAAAAAAATATATAGCGCTCTTTACAAGAAGTCCTGATTTAAACAGAACAAAGTTATACTGAGGCCTCTTCCTGGAACAAGAATTAATGGTCCAAAATGGTGTTGAAGCCAACGTCACATTAACGATTTGTGTGACTGGGGAACTTTCAATTACCCTGTCAGTCAACTCGTTGCTCTTGATCAATGACCTCCTGTTCTATTAATTTCTTTTCTTGCTCTCAGTGACTGAGAGCAAGAAAAGAAAAGAACTCCCCAGCAGCACCACTGTCCTCCTTTAACCTTTAATTTAAACATTCCTCTTGCTTCAAAAAAAATGTGACTGTGAAACGTGCAGCAGTGTCAAGGCTGTTTGTGCTTTATAATTAAAAGTAAACTATGCATCTGAAGAACCAAAGCGAGTGCCACGTATAAATTGCCCTCCCTGCTGCTGCCTGAGTGTCTGAAACAACCTCTGCTAAGACAGAAATCATGCGCCGAGTCAACACAAACCGAATGATTTGAAAAGTGGGGAATGTAATTCTGCATTTTGTATTACTTTAAGGTTTAATATTCGTCTTTTATATGGAAAGTGCACAGACATGTAAAGAATCCCCTAGAATATGGGCAGTCTAGCAGGTTTTTCAAATAGCATTTTTTAGTGCAAACCTGTATCAAACGAGTGATGTGGATGTGTTTCGGGCATCTGACATGAAATGGTTGGGATCCTATCCCCCTGCCCGTGTCTGAGGAATACCAACTCTAGGTTCAGCATTTCTCTTTAACAGTCCGATAGCCTTCCAGGGAGAAAGTTTTGGGCTTAATACAACAAGTGCAGGCTAATCCCGCTGTAATCATCTAAACCACAGCATTGTTGCTGGGCTGATGTGCCTCAGTGGCAGCTTAGAGTGTGGTATTGGTCAAACATGACCACACTAGCCTGAAAAACTTTGTACAGGTTGTGTGAGTCATGTACCTTCTCTGGTGGAGGACCTTGGGTTGCTGTCTATATCATCCGCTTTCTCTTTGTCTCTGAAAGAAGAGAAAAGGTGTTAAGAATCAGTATGGACTGAGCAGAAATAAATGATGCAGAAAAGGCAAACACGCAAAATCACCCAGTGTGTTAAAACCCCCGTGCATATCACACATCTGTGCGTCGGACAGGTCATGTGCAGTATCAACTTTCCACCAACTTCCCCTTTTCTCCTGACACATACAAGCTGCATTCAGTAAACGAACACAACCCTGCCGCATCACAAAACACACCCCTGAATTATTCAACAGTGAAATCTACACCCTTGTCTGTTCTATCCAAAATAAAGCTGATTAAGGCTCTGTCTGCTGCATGTGCACTGGAGTATTAAATGTCCTGTGACAAGCTGCGGCTGCTAATGGTCTACTGTAACTCCCTCCAGGGTCGGGGCAGAAAAATAAATAAATAGATTTGTCCAAAATGAGGGTAGTGCATATCAAATGTGACATGCACTGGCCAGCTGAGGAAGCTGAGTGATATGCGAAAGAAAAAAAAGAAGATTATTTTGACAAATATTGTGATATGAGTCACGATAAAAAAATTAATTATTAAAAATGGTGAGGATGTGATTTTTGCTGGGTTCTGTACTAAACAAGCATGTTGCCCTTAAATCTGGAGAATATGATTTGTAGCTCGGGCATCTCTAGCACACCACAATGCTTCAGTCATAATGGGATGCTGGGACACATTTTACCTGTATTGACCTGCGATTTGGATATTGCACTGGGCCACATTGTGATTTCGATAATACTTGATTGCCCTGCTCCACATCAGTTCTAAGCCAGCTGCTAGGCGCCAGCCGAGGTCGACCCGCTGGGACCCCAGCGCAAACGGGGGCCCAGCGGATGCCATAGCTTGGGAGATCCAGCTCAAAGGACCATGAAAAACACGGGTAGCTTTCACCCGACTATCGCTGGTTATTAAACAATGCATATCCGCAGTGGGATGTGCAGTAAATGACAGAATAGGTTGCATTGAATCTCACCCTTTGTTCTTAATTCATCATCAATTACAATATATAACCTTCCGAGCCCACATACACACAACCAAACTTAGATACAAGTAGTGATGGGAATTACGTTCAAAAGAACTTTTTTTTAGGGGACATGGGTTACTAGGTTTATCTGCAAAATAATCACTAGGGTAAGATTTGGATCAGATTTAAACTTATACATCCCACCATTATGATTTAATTTGGCATGTGTGGACATTTGGTATGTGTTTAGCAGCACTAAATGACTCATATTTCCAGACCAAATGTCAATGATGTCCACTGTAAACATCACACAAGGTGCCCGCTGCTTGTCAGTGAATGTACTACTTTGAATTTAACCTCCGTATGAAATGTGTTATCTAAAAAAAGTTGCCTTGAATGCAATTCATGCAACACTGTAACTGGCTGGTTACACTGGTAACACTAATTATCACTAATATTTCAATGAATTGTTCAGGCTTAAACAGTGCTGCTACTCGTGCAGCTGTCCCCAATGGTCCATAAAGCATCGCATACAGAATTAACTCACCCACATACACACGAGTACAAGTACTGACCATTCTGGCCAACAGAAAGCATTATTCATATATCGTACTGTGTGGACATTCGTCAGAAACCGTGTTAAATGCACTGATGAACCAATTCTGTAAAAAAAATAAAGTAAAAATTACAATTCATTTTCAATTCAGATGCAAACACCTGCACTTAACAAAAAAATGCCATGAAGCCTCTTTTCTTATTTGGACAAATATGTGAGAAGTGAGAAGACTGAAAACAGAGACAGTCCCATCTGTCACAGCAAATAGTCCTCATCCGTCTGTGTTGACCCCCACTCCATCCCTCTGGAGAAGCTGCACGGCAACAGAGCGAGGGTAAAAGAGGTGGGATGCTGTGGATGGAAGGATGGCTGGAGGCCCCACATGGACACTAGACACTCTCCTTATAAAGAGCATGGCAGTGTGTCTGGTGACTCACCGTGGTCTGACACATGAGCGGGCTTCACCTCAACATCACACTACGCCCACACGCAGCCCCACACGTTTCCCTTCTGGACCTCTGAGACACACTCACACTTGCCAACACACCATGTGGAGAGCACAGACTGAGCGCTGATGAGAGCAGGCACTTCACCGTCACGCCCACTTCACTCGCTACACATCGAACTTCTCTCTTTCTCTGCACTTCCAATTCTTCCACGTACTCCCTTTCTCTCGTTCCCCATCTCACTTTCTTTCTCCCTTTCACTTTCAGGTGACGCGTAGCTGGGTTTTCTCTGGTTTTCCAAACACGTGTCTCCAGGCAGTCAACTCATTTACACGGTGACACTAAATCGAATTAATTCAATTAGCCCATTTACAAAATCAGTCTACAGAGCTCATTCCAAATTTTGTCGTTAAAGAAAAAAACAGCCATTACCTAGCTAGCCAGACAGACAGCGGTCCATCTATTTAATCTGAATGTTGTCCCAATCAGCCAGACTTTCAGTAAACTAGCCACACATTTAGCCAGGCAGTAAGCACATTGAGAGCAGTTTGGTAGTCAGTCAGTAAATCTGTCAATCACCCGGCAGGTGGTGGAGCCAGACAGACAGAGCAGGGAGATGTGTGCCGACTCCTAAAAAATAAACATGTTTTTCAGGAAACTTCAATCGAGAGCCAGAATGGAATTTTCCGGTGAGCCCACAGGAATAAAAGTCTACAGGCCCCATTGTGTCCCATTATGAGTTTTTAGACAATGTGATTGTAGTGAGGTTGATTTTACACTAATAATCTGTTGTTAAGAGGACGAAAGCACTCGGCAGAATTAGACAACAGATGTATGATTAGCTGCTAGCTAACTCTGTCCATGCAAAAATAAACAACATAATAAAGTGACCGTGTCTAAAAACTTTGTTTCCAAGGTGACAGCAGACATATCCGTTAAAAACAGGGGAAGCACACAAATATGACCCGGAGGACACACACATACACACTTTGTTCTTCAATGGTTCACTGTTTAAAGAAAGGGGAAGGTGTCTGATGAAAGCTGCAGTCACTTCTGCCTATCGGTTAGAGAGGTGGGAGTGACAGACTGCAGGCCTGTGATGGGGATGACAAGACAACACCAGGAATAATGCTGAGGGAAAGAATGGGACATTTCTTTTATCCAGAAACAACAGAGTTATACATCCAAACAAAATCTAAAAACCTAAAGAAAGACAGCATAATTATTATGCCAGTGCCTCCATGTTGCTGAAAGAAAGAAGTAGTAGAAGTAGAGCAAAACTCAACAGCACTGAATGACTTTCACAAGCAATGTTTTCAATTACGATCCACAAATAAACAGAATACAGCATCTTGCATGAATGAAAAGCTAAACGGTTGTAGATTGTGAGACGGACGCACACTACTTGACTGGGACAGTGCCCAGCGAATGTCTTACTCCAATGTTCTGTAGCCAAAGTTTACACAAACAGACAAAGGACTTCATATCCTACTCGCTGGGTTCAATGGACCATAATAGTGAACATTCGAGTCCCTCTTATCTGGCTCTCATATCAGCTGTGCTTTCACGGTGTGTTTACATGCTCAACATTAGCCTCAAACCATTGAGTACCCAATAAATCAGCAGGCACAGATTATAATCTAATGCAAATTTATCCAAGACAGTTTGAAGTGGGGTTTTCTTACCGATAAAGCCAAAAAGGGCAGTATGTAAAAAGATGGCATCTCTTGTGCTTTCTTTGTTTTGCGGGTTCTTGTATGTATCCTGTGAGGTGCTGACGTTACTTTGAAATTTTATTTTAATTACCATTCAACCTGACATGACTCACCTATGTGGCTGTGTTGTACAGTAGCCACCAGAATTGCTGGTGAATGAGTCATAAACATGATACAATCTCATGACAGGAAAAGTCTCACGCCGACACGTAGACCAGGCACACCGGTGATTACAACTAGGCCATTACTGACACTGAGTGGAAACCCCGAACAGGATATGGGCTTCACAAAACACCTCCGACCACTAAAAAACAATTATAAGCATCAACATATTGGATTTATGCATTTATGGATGCTTCCCAAAAGCAGGCAAACAAGACAACATTATTTTTTGACTTTTACAGTGCAGAGATTTTCTCAATGCTACATTTAAGCTTCCACAATCAAAATGAGCCATAATTTCAGTTTCGCCTGGGCTACAAATATGATCATCATCCTGTAGGGCAGAGGGTTGGAGAGAAAACAACCATTTGCTGTGCAGTTCAGTGGGCACAGGATGGTAACATTTTGGAGTCCAACTGCTACCAGGGGTGACATTTTTTAGCTCATTACGTTCATCATTGCTTTTGTTTTTGATTGAATCTCGACCGAGCACTCACTAATCTCAATCAACAATCACTTAACATTACTGGTTGCAAGCGAAGGTTTCTCACCGACTCCAGAGCTGCGGTTCAGTTACTGCACACAACATTGCTACTCCAAATAAAAGCCTAAAAATAGATGTTTAATGAAGACAGACATTTTCCTCCAACACCTTTGGAAGGTTTCGAAATTATTTTCTTTTCCACGTCACATCACGTAACAGACAAACTCTAAACTTTTTTCTTTTTCTTTTAATACACATCCTTTGTAGAGGTCATCGGGGGTAATTCAATTTTATTTATATGGCGCTATATCATAACAGAGTTATCTCATAGCACTTGTAAGTTATGCAAAACATAGCATATAATCAACATGAACTTACAGGTACACTTAGACAACTCAACGCAACTACTGAGCCCTCATGTGTGGTACTCCATGAAGCGGTTTTTCTTTTTTGAAATGCAGATGTACATCCGACACTTGAGGCACCTGATGTAACGTTTTGCATACATCGAGCTTCATCCTTCTGCCCTGCACCTAGACATATTGGGGGTCATCCATCATTTTTGACAAGTGGACAGCTCCATACTTCCTGACAGTCTTATCTGGCTGAGGCCTCCGTTTCTTGTGTGATGTTGTGTAGTACTCGTCATTAGACTCATCTGTTGCGATTGGCTCAGTTTGACCTGACTGCGTCTGGGCAATCAGTTCCTCCCCAAAGAGCAGTTTCCTTGCGGGTCGTGCCAAGGCCTGGCTGTCTTCTTTGTACTGTAGCCAGGAGTTGGTGTAGGATTGTGCGAACAGGCCACTTGCTGGTGCGGTTGGACATTCTGTGAAAGCTCAGAATTCGATCACAAAGACACCCCCCATGTTGTTGTTGTACTCTGCCACCACTGAAGGACTTGACACCTAACATGCCTTTTATCTTTCTGTGACCATCTGGTACAGGTATCTTGGGGCTCGAGATACCTGTACCAGACTTGAGCCTGACACCTGAAGCTCTCTCTGGTTTGTGAAGTTTTATAAAGCCTCAAAGACCTTGTTATCGAGCTATTGCTCAAAATATTTAGATGGGAGCCAGTTCATACAGTTTTGGGAAGAATTACTTACAACCTCTCTGGTTTCTTCCAACACAGGCATCCATCTTATGCGACAGACACAGAAATACAATAATTCCTTCTGTCTAAAATATTACCCATAAATCACCTAGCATCTATACCTCCATCACCCTAGCAATCACAATAGCAGCAGCCAAACATTCATGTTTTGGAAAAGCAGACCACTTATACTACTACTATAGTTATATTTCCAGAGAGTGGAAATCCTGAATAGTAATGCTGAATCAAAACCCTTCAGAAGCCCACGTGTTAGTTTTGGCCCATAGTGGACAATGGATCCTTTCTTCTTGAACTGTATCCTTCTCTTCCTCAATGCCACCTGAGTTGTCAACTTCATCCTCTGCTTCAATCACTGCCTGTGGATCCTCATCATCTGATCATCAAGTCTATGTCTGAGTCTCCATCAATGGTTCTGCTCAAAATTCTCTCTGCTTCAGTCAGTGAGCTGCCTGTTATTGTAAACATTCATAAATACATGTTTTAGGTCAGAAGATTATTAAACTGCTCTGAAAACTGACTACACCAATCCTAAATACTGAACTCACAAAACTGCTAATTACACACTTAACATTTTTCTTTCCATAAAATGCACTAGGGTTCATGGATGCAATTTTGAAATACCAGGAAGAGAACAGTCTCAAAGTCACACCCCCACATGTCGCATCACTGAAAAGCCCAGGATGTCCTCTGTCAAGATACAATTGGATTTAATGCAGTGACATGTATAACCTCAGAGAATTAAAAAATGAATGGGGTGGGTCTCAGGAGGATATGGGTGCCACACGTTATCAAAACCCAAGTAATGTCTTAAGTTGCATTCTTCTGCACTTATGCTATTTTAAGTGCATAAGTGCATTCACAGTGACAATTATGGCAAAATGCAGTGCACTATGAGTACCCGAATGGTGCAATCATAACCAGGGATGGAAATTTGCACCAGCCACATGCTGGTAAAATAAGAAAGTGGTTGGTAGATTTTAGACACAAAAGAATTACTTAATATTAAGGTAACATTGAATATTTATTATTCGTCAGTGGCTGGTAGACTTTGCAATGAGCTGATTGGCTGTTGACAGGTGACAAGCCATATGTTCTAAAAAAAATAAATAAATAAAAATAAATTCAGCCACTAGTAATTTGACAGGCTGAGATGCAGATGACGCCATCAGCTGGCGTGAGTCACACTGACACAGGCCAGTTCACACCGCAGCAACTTTCCCTGCGGACCTTTGATCTGAACTGGCTTCAAAGCTGATGACAAGAGATCTTGGACAAACCCAGTGTGAAAGCTGTTGATTTTCACAGACATCCAAGATTGAACCTGTAAATCAATTATTTACATGAAGGATTGTCATCCCTACTACTGAAAAATGCACATTTCCAACAGAGACACATCTGGCTCAGAAAGATCTGCCTTCTGCAGACACTCTGTAAAGGTTCAAACAAGGGTTAACCCTCAATGAAGGTTCAACGGGCTGGAAGACAGCAACCCTCCCATGAGTAAATTAATGTGTGTGCATGTGACACAGCTGGAGCATCCCTCTTCTATTCTGCATGGAAACGGCTGATAAATGGATGATGGATTCATAACAGCCCAGTGAGCTCCGGGTTTGGAGAATTTCAGGGGGGATGAAGGGGGAGACGGGGACATCACTAACCATTAAGACTCAATCATTAGGCAGTGTGGTTTGATAGCAAGTGCTTCCATTTCCTTTGTATTCATTTTACACCATCAAATGCGTCGGTTTAGAGCACTCCAGCCTGCACTGCTACCCTGACATTGAAGCATGCAACCCTGAGAATGAACAACAAATAAAAACACAGAGAAATATTAGATTTCACACTACAGCGAGTAAAACCTTTCATTCATCAACTGATGCTAAGTTGAGCAGTAAATGAATCGGACTACTCATGGGAAGAAAAAAAAAAAAAAAAAAAAAAAAGTGAAAACCGCCAGGCTGAAGAGGCACTGAAAGTGTGGGAAGTGTGTGTAGTTCATTTTTTACACGTGTATATAACTGCACATTCACATTAGGAGTTTG
>JAVQJF010071989.1:0-20485 GCA_036023855.1 Gadopsis marmoratus
TATTGTGAGGGGAAATATTATTTTTATTTTGGTTTTTAATTATGCAATTCTATGTTCTTGCATTCATAATTTTTACCCCACCCCCCCGCTCTTCTTCTGTATGGTTCTGGTTCCAATAAGTCTCTTTAATCTTCTCCACAGCCCTGAGAGAAGAAATTCATCTCTCTTATGTTTTTCTCCTCAACTGCTTTCATGTCTGGAGGGTTGACTGAAAAGTGTAAAATGTACCCGTGTAGACATAAACTGTTAGGTTTGCATATTTTTCATACATGCCACTTTTTTTCTCCTCGTTTGCAATAAACAACATGACCAAACAGGAAATGCTCTTACTGTACACTGTATGTGCCAATACATCCTGTTCCTGTTGGGATTTTTTCATGCACTGGAAGGCGAGCTAGGGCCAGTTTACAGCTGCTGGTTGGGAAGTGGAGGTGCACCTGACACTGTGGTAAACATGCTATCATCAGGCCTTTGCCACCTCCAGCTGCTCTGCAGCCAGCGTGTGCAGGCTGGGCAGTGATGCAGAGTAAGCATGGCTCGTCAGAAGTCTTTATTTCCCTTACGGCCAAGTTGGTCCCAGCCTCACTTCTCTGCACACGAGCATGCCACAACACATTTGTTCAGATGGCTCGTGCAGAGTGAAACACTGTGTCACATTTTTACAACACAAGAAATGGCAAAGTTAGTGGACCGGAACATCATGAGGATGGAGGATGTAAATATCACCTCAGCTGACGTGTTTTTCTGTCAGGAGTACTGACACATGGGACCAAATAACAGCACGACACGGTCAGCCACAGGGATCGATGCACCGCTTAAACTGACCTGTGAAAGTGTATTTTTGCGTTTTGTGTTTGGGAGGAAAGGTATTTGACGTAGTTGTTTCACATCCGTATTTCCAACATATTGAGTTAAACTGCTAATCATGCTTATTTGATTGGAAGAATTATACTGTGACACTATATGATTGATTTTGTTGTGACAGTCCACGTAATTTAGCTGCTTATAATTTCCCAGTTCACCCAAACTCATTGCAGAACTTGTTTACTAATATTTTAAAGTTCTATCTGTGTGTACGTGTATTAATATGTATTGATATTGCTTTATATTGATGCATACAAGAATTTCTATTAAACCATGTACAGTTTTGGTTGATTGTTAATATTGCTATTTTCCATCTCCATCATTCATACAGTTAACATAAGAGTGGATTGCTTTTCCTGAATGAAAACTCATAATATGACATAAGGGGTTGCTACTAAATGTATTTCACAAAGTGGACAGGTTTCTGAAAACACACATCTTCACTGAAGCTACAACGGCTGATTCAATTTACTGTGGGTTGACAAAACATGTAACATATGAATAGCATCAATTGTATACATAATGATATACATATTATTGCTGTTGGCCATTTTTTTTCTCTTTTTGTGGCCCTTTCCTTTGAACTAATCCCCACATTTTTACACCATACCAACAGAAAACGACACAAAAACAAATAACTGTACAGGTTTTGTAAATACTGACTATTGGGGGAAATCCTTTACCTTCTTTTTTTTTTGTATGGAAACGGTCAAATAAATCTCAATAACAAGATTAACCATGTCATGACAAAATTGCAAAAAAAACATCATTAAGGTACTTCTAATAAGGATCATACTGATATCTGCGATTATAAGTGCTCAAATAAGACTATTCTTTCTCTTTGTACATGATGAACAAAATGAAGTGTTGAGTATTAATAATAAAAAACTAAGTTTCACGCATATGGCACTGAGTCTTTTTAAGCTTTCTTTTGTGTGTTTACCTCTGACTTTTGAAACACACATAGTAATCTTGATTCATTTCATTTGGCCGGTGTATTTATGTGGCAAAGAAGTTCCCCCTTCTTGCGTCTCTTGGGCATCACTCTCACGTTCCACCAGCTTTGACTGAGTATGTCTGCCCACTGTAGTCTGTCTGACTCTCTACCTCCTTTCTTTACTCTCTCTCTCTCTCTCTCACACACCCTTGCATAATCTGAAACCCCTTGTAAATTCCCCCTCTCCCTTGCTTTCTTTCACAAATTTACATTTATTGTCATTCTCTCAAATACATGATCTTTCTGTCATGCGCAAGCTCTCTCTCTCCTGGCTGGCAGCAATGGCAGGAATTCCTGGAATGGGGGGGAGAAGAGAGGGGAGGAGCGGAGAGGTCTGCCTGAGAAGCGAGGGCCATATGGCGACTGTATGGTGGAGTGGTTCGGTCTGGGTCTGTCCCCTCAACAACCCGCACTGCTGCTGGCGCTCCACCCAGCCTCGTCTGCTGCCGTCCAGCCCCGTCGGGGGTTCTCCCAGGCTGCTCTCTCCTCCTCCCCCTCACCATCGCTGTTCCTGCTGGACTGTGCAGCAGTACAGTAGACCTGCCCAAGACAATGTCAAAGTAAGACAACTGTTGTGTTCTCACATTTAAAAGCAGCTCACCTCAGAGGCGGCACAAAGTGGTAACCTTTATTTATCACTGAGATTGAGGATGTCTTCACAATGAGTAATAAATATCTGAGGTCAGGGAAGCGGGACAGATTGGAAAATTTGGATGATGAAAGTAAATGAAGAAAGCCCACCCCTGTCTCAGCAATTGCCATCTAACTGACATTGAGAAGGGCATTTATAGTCCAGCAGCAGTCGCCAATGCTGCCAGTAGTGTAATGTTGTGCTTGTACTGAGCAGATCCCTTGTACAAATGTATTTAAATGTATGAATAATAAGCAGAGCATTCTGCAAAGGAGGATACATGCAAAACATCCCAGAGAAAATCAAAGCTAAAATCATGTGCATTTAGCCAGGCTACTCATTTCATTTCCAGATAGTGTGCATCAAAGGTTTTTACACTCATTAGCACCAGCTTCTAGTCAGGTTTGAGTTATGATGCTTCGTGGAGAGTCAATATATGGAAGGTATGTGTGATCAGCTGTTCTCAGGACACTGTTTTGACCTCTCACATTACAACAACACCTCAAATCTGACAAATTCTGTCACTGTTCTTGACACGCTGTGACTGTGGCTTAAAGAGGCATTAAGATTTTTACATCACCATGGTACAAAATGACCACGTTCTATCTACCGGGGTTTGATAGAGTTGTTGATTAATACCAATGACTCAACGATTACTTTGCCAGGTAGGTACCGACACCTTCAGTGAACCCTTTCCTGCCCATATCGCCACCCGATTCCCTACCTCTCGTGTTCTCAGCTGGTCAAAGATGGAGGACGTGTGGGTGGTATGCGTGAGTACACCAGCGCCACAAACACGTTTTGTGCTCGAGCCAAAAAAAGCGAAGCTGTGTTAGTTTGCTTCGTGATACATCATCCCTCCACTCAACTGTGTCTGTGGCATTTCTGCTCTCGTTAGATAGCTTTCTGTCTTTCAAGTGTGAGAATGGGATTAGTGCACAAGTGTAAAATGTGAAATGAGTGCAGTTCCGTCAGGTGGCATCTAAACTCTGCCACAGACCATTCTGTATTTATGCAATTCCCTGGTCACCAGTCAGACGTTCCTGAGGTTGAAAAGGCCAGAGGTTACAAGTTACAAAGTTGCCTTCTGAGAACAGTCGGCTGCTGTGCGGCCACCTCAAGTGATGTGACAGTGAGTGAGACACGGCCCTGCACCAACACAGGAGACTACAGCCATTCTAATGGTACTGATAGGCTGCACAATGCTGCTTTGAGCTAAATGCTCACGTGAGCATGCTAACATACTCACGATTACAATGCAATACTAATGTTTAGAGGGTAATATTTACTATCTTAGTGTCTTAGTATAGTTTGCTAATGAACACAAACCACGGCTCAGACTAAGGGTTATAAACCAAAGTATCTGACATATTGAAATTTTGACCTGATGATGGTGTTCAATGAAAACGTCCGAGGATCACCAAAGTTCTGCGGGGAACATGAATGCATGTTGCAAATTTCACAGCAATCCATCCAACGTTTGTTGAGCTGTTTTACCAAAAACGACAAATGTGAATCTGCCGGTGGTGCAGCTTGGAAATCGGTGTGTTCAGGGCTCAGAGACATGATGGTAAACCTGCTGACAAGAGCAAACCAGGCAAACACAGTCCAGCTCTGCACTGATGAACATGCTAAGTGTGACGCAACCTGCTGGACAACACTATAACCGCCTATCTTGACCTCCACTCTATATGCTAAATATCTGACCTACTCTCTTCCCTCTGAGCGTTTTGTCCATACCTGCGCACAGCAGCCCGCCTGTCCCCCACCCAGCTGCGATGACACCCACCTCCTCATCCATCATCCCTGGAACAGCACAACCCATCACTCCTAGCTCGCATTAATTTTTCAGTCACACTGGCAAGCAAGACTTATTCAATTATTGATGGAGGGTGTGAGGTGTGAGGGGGGAAAAAGGATGAGATATATTAGCGAGATGGAGATTCACGTTTGAGGCTGCGCACCACCTTAAAATCCGAAAATGTCCCTAACGGCACTACAGTTTGGTATTTCCGCCTCTGTCAAGGATTAGCTGAATGACATGTGGTTTTTTGCACAGTCTGACCATCTGAACAGAAACCCGTCATGTGTGTATCTGAAGGCCGAAACCTGCGACAGCTTTAATTCAACAGCCAGTCAGAGACAAAACCTCGTGAACACTACCTTCCTCTTGCTTCCCTACTTCTCCGCCTCTCTTTAACTCTCCTTTATGTCCCTTCTCTTGTGCATCAGCTTGAATTATTACGATGGAGGGAGAGGTGGCGGCGGCGGTGGGGCATCGCGATAATAAAAGGAAGAGGGGCCTGTGAGTTATGGATGAGAGTTCATTGGATTATGGAGAATGAGAGGGGGAGCAGGGTGGAGGGAGATGAGGAGCAAAAAGGACAGATGACAGTAGTGGAGGTGCCACAGTACTTCCATAAGTCCAATAACGCAAACTTCCATTTCAGTGATACAACTCACTTTCTCCTTGAAACTTGTGACCTTAGAAGGCTCCTTTGTTAGCAGAATATTGCTCAGCTTTAATTTTGTGCTTTTGCTTTATTTTTCTCTCGGTGCCTTCGGTGTCTCTCCTCTTTCTGCTCTTTGCAAAGTATCTACAGTTGAAAAATTACCAGTTACCTAGCAACACAGGGATACATTCTGTCAGACAATAGAGACGAGAAAGGTCTGAGGCAGCAATGAAATGTAAAGTATATTATTTGCTGCAATGTTGTCACACAATGCATTTCAAGCTCATCTTTCAGTAAATGGCAGACAGAGAGTCTGAAACATAGAATAAGAGCAGTTGTTTTATTCAACCTAATTCCTGCATTTGGTATAATGTAAGACATATGCATGTGTGTGACACATGCTGACTACACTCACCTCTGTACACCGTGGACAAACTGTTCCTTGAGATTTGATTTGGCTGTATACTCTCGCTCTCTCACTCTCGCGCTGTGTGTGTGTGTGTGTGTGTGTGTGTGTGTGTAGGCATTGAGCTCCATGTGGAGGAACATCAGCCTCTGATTTCAATCAGCAGCTGGACAGCACACATCAGCATTCACAATCTGGACGTGATCAATGCGCACACAAAGCGTATAGGATTGTGGCAGTTTGCTTCATGATGCATTGGAAGAGCGAGAGAGAGTAAATACTGGGAGTTGGCAAGAGTTGAGGATGGCTGTTGGCTCTGTTTTGTTTCTGACCTCTAAATGTCCTATTTTGCGCTGGCAGACAGCCACCATATCAAATTGTTACAGAGAAGTGAACTTTAATTCATTTGTGAATTTGAGTTTGATTTGATTTTGGCTGTATTATAATTGGGTGGCAATAAGGGCAATGCATACTTTAAAGTTTGACATTTTGGGAAATACACTTATTTGCTTTCTTGCCTAAAGTTAGATAAGATGACTGAACCACTTGTATGTGTGTCAGTTAATATAAAGCTAGCAGCTGGCTAGCTTAGCTTAGCACAAAGACTGGAATTAGGGGGTCACAGCTAGCCTGGCTATTTTTATTTAATCGGTACAAAAGGTTTAAAAGTGACAATGCGCTGTATTTCGGGGGATTTGTGTCAGCAAAAAATAGCCCAGATGCTCTACAAATTGTCATTTTGTCATTTTGCTTTGGTTTTTGCACGGTTTAATCAAACAAGATACAGCATGTTAATTAGAAAGCTTTGGATGTGCAGGTAGGGGGATTTTGTTACCTTTGGACAGAGCCAGGCTAGCAGTCTTTGTGTTAAGCCAGTTGCTAGCTGTAGCCTTATATTAAATGACAGAGATGAGAGTGGTATCAATCTTTATTTTTTCCAAAATGACAAATTATGTCCTTAACAGTACAACCTTGCTTGTTTCTACCCAACGTTCAGGTCTCCTTATCTGCTGTGTAATAACAACATCCCTTCTTCATATCTGTAGAACTGAATATGCTCCAGTCACCTACAGTCATGAGAAAATCACATGTTGAGTAAGCTCTAAATGCAAATGATTTCAAATACACAAACATTCACACCCTCTGAAATGACCACACAGTGTTGTCAGAATTTTATCCCTTCAGGGTAGTTCATCTCTTTCCTGCATGCCAGCAGCCATGTTGTTGCGCCATGTGTTAAAGTTTTAAAATCATCAGTAACACCTGCAGTGAAACAATTACTTCCTGATACTTTACACAGTGTAGCACACATTGTTACTGTTCTCTAGCACATAATGATTCAGAGTTAACAAAGCACATGTGTGCAGTCAAAATGACAGGTGTGCCGACAAGAGGATGAATAATCAAGATGAAGGAGAGACTAAACAGCTCACGAATCAAGATCTTGTACGGCGCAGAGAGACATAGATGTGGAAAGAGAGAGAGATGGAGAGCGGCGTGGAGATAAAGAGAGGGACAGATGGAGTGATAGGACATCAACAAGTGAGAGATCGCTGCAATGGTAAAAGACAGAAGGTGAAAGGGAAGTGCTGAGGAGAAAGGGTTAAAGAGGAGAGGGGAGAGGGATGGTTGCCTCGGCAACAGCAGCCAGCGTTTTCGCTCTCTCTTTATCAGTCCCTCTTACACACACACACACACACACACACACACACACACAAGCAGATATTCATACACATGTTCTCCCTCCTCCCTTCCTCCCTCCCCCCACCCCCTGCATCTCGTCTCTGGCTCGGAGTTAAAGTTTTGCAGGCGTATATCACCGTGCTGCTCTTCCTGGAACAAATTTCTTCAAAGGACGACGTGTTTGTCTGATGCCGCGGCAGCACTCGGAAGCACAGGGCGTGCTTTGACATGAATGGTGTCGTCCAATGAGTTCAACCAATGAGATTAATCGTATATCATGGTAACAGTACAGTAGCTGTATATAAATAGTTTGTTCTTGCCTGTATATAATTAATATCATTCTAGTAGTCGGCAAAAAACACATCATTAGTGGTACTATTCCAGTCACTGTTATTCCCATTCACACTGTTAACGTGCATTTAAATATTCCTCATATTGAAATAAAGACTTATAGATCTAATCCACTTCTTTTTTTACATCATCTATGGAAAATTGTATTGCTGCTGCACCGTTGCTCTCCTGGTGAGATTAAATTAAATGTAGTCATCGCAAGATGCAATGAATAATAATACAATAGTAGCATTTTATTGATAGAGCTTTAGGCTGCAATATGCTGACACTTTTCTCCAGCGCAACATTTAACAGGCTGGCAATGTTAAATACTTCCACTCTGCAGCACACATACAGAATCCTGCCATCAGCACAAACTTACATGTGCAATAATATTACAGAATAGGCTTATACTGTATATAGTCTGTTTATATTCACTGTCATGTGTAATATTGCATTTGTTGCGAGCTGCACACGTCACCTGTCAGCTTTCACTCTAGTGAGTCCTGTTGTGCATCAACCTGACGTTGAACATGGCTCAGTCTCCCTGACTAAACCCTGCATGACAGCAGCCACGAGGGGGGGGAGGATCTAGTGTCTAAGGTCACTGTCGCATCACACGGGGAGTGTGGGAAAGCTTGTGTGTGACCAGCACGTGTGGGTGTGTGTGCAAAGTGTGGTCTCTTTGTGTTCTGTATGCACGACATATACACAGAACGTTACATGGGCGTATTATGTGACGTGTCAGTATGTGGCATCTCCAGGACTACCGGTGTAAATGTACGTGACGTGTGCGGTGAAGTGTAGGAGTGTGCTGTATGGGTGCCAGTGTGACAAAAACATAGATCACCGCAAAGATGAGTGCAGACCCCCCCCCCAAGAGGAAGAGTGGAGTAATAAAGCACAGAGGCCCGCCACAAGTTACAAGGACAGGACGGAGATGATGGTGGCACCATCAAATTTTATTGGCTACAGGAGAAGGTGGGTGAGGGTAGGAGAAGAGTGGACAGGAGGAGCTGCTGGGGGGATCAACTTTTTACCTTACACACTTCCAGTTCTGCTGCTTGGGATGCTGCTGCCTAGCCAGCTTCTCCTCCTCCCCTTCCTCCTCTTTCACACTCTCCCACCCTCCCTCCATCCCTCCCGGTATCCGTAGTGATTGGAGGCAGGGTTCTGAGGTTGCTAGGAGACGAGGAGAGTATGGCAGCAGGCCTCAGTGTGAGAGAGAGTTATGTGAGAGCGGTTATGGACATTAGGAGAGAGCGCTCCCTGCTGGTCACTGATACCTACAGTACTGTGGATCAGTTCAGTGCTTTCATGTTTGGTGAACAAGCGAAGGACCACACAGAAGTGAATATATATGTTTGTGTGTTTAAGTGGGACAGCAGCAGTGTACATATTTATGCTCTTTGATCACCAGATTTGGTAAATATCACTTGTTGGATGGGAACAATCACTGTAATGGTGGTGGAAAGAGGGAATGCTGATTATGTCCCTTTGAGGGAAGTGCATCTTTGCATTATCAGACTCTGTTAAGGTCACAGATTTAGAGTTGGGGCTGTTGCAAGTACATTTCAACCGAGCTGCATCGTGCTCTTTGATCTAGGAGAGTTTCACTGAGATTGTAAGAGGGGCCCCGCACCTAATAGCAATCACAGTTCAAGATCTCATTTCTTTGCGTCCTCAGAATTATGTTTTCAACCATGTAATATCAAAGCTGCGGCCCACTCTACTGATATAGCACTTAATGTCCGTGGGACACTAATTGTGATATTGTAGGACACTCCAGATGAAAAAGGATCAAAGACTGTGAAATTGTTCCAAATCCTGACTTTAGAAGCATATACTTCAAAGGGATTGATGAAGTGCGATTTCAGACAAAATAATATGATAGCCATTTTTCATTTTATTCAGCCTGCTGCTGTAATGCAAGACAAGTTTCTGAGCATTAGATCCCAAGCATATTTGTTGTATGACTCTGACTCCATGTGGTCATCATGGAAACTGCAAATCACTGCTGCTTTGTCATTGATTGTTGCTGCATGAATTGGATGCAGCAGGATGCTAATGTTGTCCAGGCTAGTATTTTGTTCGGATCGAACTTTGGCATCTGAGGTGCCGCTTTTTTATTCAGTACCTATTTTACCCCAAAATCAAAGCTAATCAAATTCTAGGAACTACGCCATAAGTAATCGCTACATTGTACATTTTATATATAGGTATTTACAAGCACACATATACACACATACATATATATACCTATAAATAAATCATAAATAATATGTGGAATGGAATATTTGTTATTAGTGTACATATAAAGCTAACACCAATATAATACACGGCCTATTTTAAGGGCCATTTGTTCCCCCAGTAGTGACTGTTCTACTGTGGGAACATGTAATTCTCACAAATGTTCTCGAAGCAGCAGCACTCACAATGATGTCATTATTGGTTATTACTGTATATCCACAGGCATAATATGTAGCAGAAAGAACCTTCTTAATAGCCTTTGCGCCTTCACATAAAAATGACACTTAAGAGCAGATTGTGAACAGTGAGCACACAGCGCAGGCACTTATCCAGTGTTCCTCTCTCCATGCACTCAAGTTATAGAGCTATGTTCCAGCTGAGCTTTAGTTGCCCATTCACTTGCTTGAGTGACATCCAATTTGCTTGCGTCTCCGGCCGGCGGACATCGTAGACCTTCTGTAGAACACCAGACAGACACATTCAACGCATTGAAATTAATTCTATGTCAATGTTTGCGCAGATGCGAAATGTTTTGGCGTTTCGAGGGCGACGCGCTTCATTTTTGTGTGAGGGCTTACATATTCACTTTAGCTGCAGACATTTGCTAAGATTTCTTGTAAAAGGAGATGGTTTGCTGGCTCACGCAAGGGCTCTCGTGTAGTATATTCACGAGTTTACCTAGCTGGGTTGTGTTGGACGTTGCAAATGCGAAGGTGTTGTAATGTAGTCAATACATGGTTTAGTTCTCTGTATTTATTCAAGGATCCGTAACATTTCATCCATCCCTGCAAGCACAGTCTGTGCTGGAGAGGACATAAGTCGTGACAATACCAGCCATAAGCTGCACAATGCTTTACAGCCTTGAGTTGTTTCCTGTCATGGAAGTCAAAGAAATTTGAAGTCCTCATATTTTATCATCACTTTAACTTGAACATCATTACCAATGGAAGACAACAAATCCAATGTGGGTGCTTTTCAGCTTTCAACAAATGCACACAGACGATCAATCCATAAAGGAAGCTTGAGTCCTCTTCAGGCAGAAAACATTGTTATCCCACTGTAAGCTGAAAATATCAATATTACATGGATAAATATATGAATGATTTATATGGCAGAAGATTTCAAGTCAATGCAGGGTCTCTTAATTGGATTTTTTTCAACATTTGTGAAAAAGGTGACTTTAGGTTTGTACCAACACATTTTAAAAACTAAACCGCTCAGGAAATTGAAAGATATACGCTTAAAGGGCCTGCTACAGACAAAAGGGAACTGTTCATCAGAATAATCTCTCTGTAACCACGGTGGCAGAGCAGACTTTAACTTGCAGTGTGTGGCTGCAATGATGCATTTCTGTAAAGAAGCATCAAACCTTGGCAACAGCGCGAACGCGAACGGCGCTGTAAGACTGTGTGTGTAAGAAAGATGTGGACGACATTAAGCGTGCTCAAAACTGGCTGCTTTCTTTACAACTGTGTGCTTTGAGCCTCCTCTGTAGAAAAATTTGTGACCTTGCCCGTGATGGAGAGAGTCCGTGTGTATCCCAGCAGGCGTTCCTGTTGATTGGATAGGCCTGGCTGCCTGACTTGCTGGCTCAGAGTATCAATGCCCTTTATCTCGCCTCTCAGCTCTTTCACTTCGACTTAGTGGCAATACAAGTACACAACTGCTTGCAAGTGATTCACGGCTGAAGATTTGTACCAGCAAACAAGAGTGTCTGCATGAAATCGCACATGTAAAAAAGCAAGTGTAGATACGTAGCCTGAAAATTATCCACAGTTAAGCCTCTGTGATGCAGTTGCTATGGCAACTATGATAGAAATAGACGTGTATCTGCAAGGGAATGAAATGTATTGAACTGTTGTTTAGAAACTGGGAGAGATTTTACTCTTGTGATTGACAGGTTAAGTGAGTGACTGCATACAGATGCATATGTCTGTGGGTGCATTTCAGATTTTTGTTATTGTGGTTATTGTGTGTGTGTGTGTGTGTGTGTGTCTTTGTGTGTGCATGTTTCTTGTATGCATGTATGTTGTGGTGAATGTCTGTGTGTGTGTGTATGTATGACTCACAGCAGTACATTAAAAGTGCAGCACCGCGGTTGGGGGGCATAGGGCACATCATTGTGATGGTATAGGAGAGTGTGAGTGGGTCTGCACTGCACTCACTGGCCCTGTGTGACAGCAGATAAGCTCCGGCGGAGACAACACAATACATTTAATGGGAATGGGATTCTGTTTGTAGCACCTCCATTGTTGTTCTGGCCATGATGATGTTCTGAGCGCATTGTGTCAATCATTAACCAATGGCTAGATATAATGGTAATGGCTTTGTGGAACCCCCCCAAATACATACAGTGGGTCCGCATTTCAGCATTAAGGGACCACAATAAACTTAACAAGCTTCATCCATCGCACTGCAATCTTCCTCTAATACAGGCTCTTATTGCTCACAAATAATCTTTTATCTGTTATTGACTTATTCATTTCAGACAGAACCTTCCATCCCATTCACCCCTGTCTCCTCTCCATATTGCCTTTGTACCCTGGTGGCTTCATTAGGCTACCCTAATTCATTTTCACTTGAGATGAAATAAGAACAAAGGAGCTGTGATAAACCGATGAGCCCAGACATGCCAAAATTGCATTTGCAATATTACTATAATGTTAGCTTTTATGATAGAAATGGTTGAAAAAGCAGTGAAATAGCAAAGGCTTCAGAGAGGGAGGGGAGTTGGAGGGATGTGATGGAGAGAGATGAGGGAGGGGGTGCAGGAATATGAGTGTGTGTGCATTTTCAAGGCGGTCTTTCTGTTGCAAGAAAAAAAAACAGTAGTCTAACAGGAAAACGAATAGGTCGAGCTACTGATGAAGGCATGCAAATGCAATTTGGTGACGGAAACTGACGCTTGAGGTCTTCATGTGTTAGTGGAGGCTTGTGAGATGGCAATGTGTTTCATTTTAGTTCGATATAGGTGGAATCACCTAAGCGGTGTGTGAAAGAGAGAGAGAGAGGCGAGGGAAGTAGAGGGGAGGGGGCGGGGGTGTATGGACCTCACTGGCTACGGGACCTACAGGCACCCCGATTGTGCTCTGCTCTCATCATTTTTGGAGGTGAGGACAAAAGAAAAAAGGGGAAATCGAAAGAAAGGCCAGGGATCGGAGTGTCGTGACGGGCCCCCCCGACTTCGCCGCCGCTGGTCGGGGTTGTCTGGACTCAAAACGGGTGAAGGAAAAGCGGCGGAGCAGTCGACTCTAGGCTGGGGTTTCCTGCCACAGCAGCGGGATTGTCACAAAACAGCCTTCGAGGGGCCTTGTATTGCTACGTTTTCAGGTATGCACTGAGAGTGTGTTAGCTAGCCTGTCTCCTGGCTGCCTTGCCTCTCCCTGGCAAACGTTGGCTCTGTTTATTCAAGGAAAATGTCAGCCTGCGTGATGATAATTGTCTGATGCAACGCAACGTTACCCACACCAGGTCTCTTGTCAGTATACGTTATTTATGCTAGCTAACCCATTTCCTCACAGCCCCACTGAATTTCTGAGGGGTGGAGGAGAGAGGGGGGGGGGCACATCTGCACCTAATCACCTCTCTGTTGTAGCTAAACGCTGCTCGGCTGCCTTTAGCCCGCTAGAACCAACGTTTCGCGCACGTTCCCAGCAGCTTGGGGCAACGCAACGAACGCAAATTAGCTAGCGTGCTGCGATGCTAACTAGTTGGGTTGTAGCTTAGCTAGCTTGCAACATACGCGGCTAGGTCGCATGTCTAATTCGCAGCACGGGAGGCATATTTCGGCTAACGCTAACCTCACAAAGCTAAAAGAGGCAGCAATGCAAGGCTAATTGTAATGCGTATGCCTCGCTACTGGCTAATGTAGCTACTAATGCTGTGGCACAAAAGCCAGTGTTGTGTGCTGGTGACACGACAGAGCTGGCGTTTGATCGTTATCTGCAAAAAATAAAAAAGAGAAACACTGCGTATGCTCTTATCAATTAGGCAGCTATGCAACTGATTGACTTGCTGACAGGCTGCCCTGAGCCAGTTTTATTAACGCAGCACTGTTCTGTGTGTTGTGGATGCTGCTGCCTGGTCGTGCACAGTGAGCTGCTGTGATTAATTAGTCATCAAAGATATGGGCTCATAGCTGGATGGGAGATCAATAGTGTCCTTCTAACTCCACCAGTTCTGCACTGCATCACCCGCTAGCTTTGACCCTTACATGTCGTAGACCTGTGTCCAGTATGTTTGACTCAATTTGATATGAAGGTATATGACTATTGACCCCCCCCCAAATACATTACAGTGGTGAAGATAGGTTCACACTAATGATAATATTGACACTAATGATACGATTGTCAGACAAATAACACACCAGTTACACTATGATCTAGAATCACAAACTGTGAGGACTTCTTACTGTGTGGCTCAGAGTAAGTCTATACTGCGACAACAAAAGTCACCCAAAGTTGCATTCGGGCCATTAACCATTTTACAGCGTATCTGAGGGAGACAATCGAGAGCAAGAGTCAGGCGCGGCAATTATGGGTGCTGACCCCATAAAGGTGGCGTCATCCCTTTTTAATTATCACCCATAATAATTAAAGCCCAATAAAACAAGTTAACTGCAGCAAAGTTAATGGTCTTTAGTCTGTTTTTAAAGAGGTGGGAGATGGACTCCTTCTGTTTTGGCTCCGCAAAGTTGTTTGTTTACATGTGAAGTAATGCTTGTGACTTTGTCTATGTTGCTTTAATTGCATGCTGCCGCTAAGCCACTTCTCTCTCCACCGACCCTGTTTGTTATTAGTCAGAAGAGACATCTTAAGCATGTATTGTTAAAGCTCCAACCACAGTAAAGGCTGTACTCTTAGTGCATATTAAAACAGGAGTGTTTTTATATGAGGCCAGCAAGCCTTTTAAGTAGTGAAGTAAGGAGATTAAGTGAAGAATAGACAGTGTATGCAACAAGGAAGTGATGTTAACATTACTGGTGGCTTGGTAAATCTATTTGTGATGGACCTGTGTGATTATTGAGGTGGACCGCTAAAAATAAGCTGATGTGATCTGTAATATGTGATCGCGGATCAGCACTGAGCTTGTCTTTTTGAATTACAAAGCCTCAGCAATTTGGAAGTAAGATCATCAAAGTTACAGAAGGCCTAAACAAAGGCTCAAAACTAATTTCATTAATTTTGTTAGTAGTTGTATTGGCAAATATGTCATAATTTACCTCTGAATTGCTGAATGAAAATACAGAATATTAAGCTTGCCCAAGAAGGCTTTTTAGTATTATTGTATGACCACAGTGCATTTCTCTTGATAGTTATTTAATTACAGAGGTTTAGCACAAGGTGTTGTAAATAAATTGTTCCCTTTTTTTTGCCTGCTAACTCTTTTGATTCATCTTTTGCATTTGCAGAGTTGTGAAGCCTCCTGGTCATCAGCTCCTGGAAAATGAACTCATCTGCATGGAAATACTGAAGACAAACCGAAAACGGGAGGTTGAATTGACTGAACTTGAAATGGAATAAATGGATTACCCTCCTTTTGGAAAATTGTTGCCATGGAACTAGGTAGAATTAAATGATGGTTGAGAGAAAGAAACGGGTAAGGTAAGACAGCTACATGCTGACGACGCAGGAGATCACCAAGAAGAATCTGAACACAGAGACAAGGAAAGAACAATTACTAAATAGGGACCAGACACTTGTACAGTCCGAGTGAATGCATGCAATAGAAAAAAAAGATAACAGTATTTGAAGGGAATGAACAAGAAAAAGAACAACTCAAGAAGTATTACACTCCAAGAGCTGATGAGAATATCAATGGAGTGTTTGCCTCTGGGAGTGTTTGGTGAGCGTCTGTATTCGGACCTCTTGATTCGAGTTACTTCAGTTTTCGCCTCACACAGGTGTGAGTCAGGTCCAGGCAAACGTACACATGTTGAAAAACTGAAGGATTGTTGTGACGGAACACAGCCTCAATGGTTTAATTGAGATTAAGATGATATGGATCACAACACACTTTAATCCTAACACAGCTCTGTTTGCTTGAGCTAACCTTGAGCTTATACCAGAGCGTATGCGCGTAACGACATTTCACATTTCAACATCTCACATTGTGGTGTGTTAGTCGTCCATGATATTGCCCGCTCAGTGCCAAACTGCTTCAGCTTCATGGGAATGACTGCACAATTTTAGTCTTGCTTCACTACATTTTTTTTCCATCTTTTTTCTTAAATTCCATTTTTTAACACCCAGCTGTTGAGTGAAACTTTTTTATGTTTTTATTTTTGAAAAGTGAAAACGACCATACCGTCATCACATTGAAGAAGTAAGATTTTTAGCATTTGGCCTTTTCATATATTGATGAAAACATCATCTGTTCAACCTCCCTACAAACTTTCTGCTTCAAAAAATTTATAACATCTGCAATATATATTCCTCAGCTTGAACTCTTTGGTGGATTTCGAAAGCATTTCCTTGTTTTACTGCCAGGCCATAGACTCTCTTTGTCATTTATGGTTACTGCCATAAGCCTTCCAGTTTCTGATCAGAAGCATTCCCTGGTATAGACACTGACAGATATTTCCGTTTTTAATCCAAACTTGGAAAAACAATGCAGAACTTTTCGAACAGTCCGGCTCCCCCCACTCTCCCCCCGGGGTTCAGTGGGAGGAGTGGAGGGGGACCTCTCTATCCCCCTCAGCCAGCAGACCCCCAGATCTCCCCAAGGCTGACAGAGGATTTTGCAGGGATGCAACAGCAGGGCCTGCACAGAGGCCATCACCACCCCAGTCAAGCAAGCCACATGCTTGCTTACAGTGCTAGAAACAGAGGAGCTGTGGAGCCACCGCCAACACAGGGTACCATTCACAGTGGCAACACTAACAACCCTTACAGGAAGGATGTCATGGATTATTATTTTTCAATGGGTGGAAAGGACCGGCACAGAAGAGGGGCCATGGGTTATGGGGCAGGCTTTGGGTACCCTAATATTGATGGACATATACCTCACCAGTACCGGCATGCTGGATCTGGCTCTGCACCATCATCTGGGCTGATGTCACCATATCCAGTAGACTATGGCTCCAGTGCTGGGTCAGGTGGAGGTGCTGGAGCGTTTTCTCCTTCTCATCAGTACAATATGAGTCAGAACCCTGCAATGCAGTCAGTGCCAGGTTCTCAGATGCAGCATCGCCAGCAAACCTTCCCAGCTGTCCACCATGGACAGCAGCATAGGAGCTATCCACACTCCGGGCACAGAATGACCCCTCAGTACTCACACTACTCCCCACAGGGTGGAGCATCCACGGGGTCATCAGGAATGTACAGCCCCCCTCCACAGAGATATCTCGACGGGCCTGCTAGCACTGGGTTCGATCCCAAAGTCAACAGTTCTCCCAGTGTGAACTCCAGTTCAAACTCAGTCTCCAGTTCAGTTGCTGCTAACAATGTGGGCCCAATGGAGAATGTTCAACAGAGCTACCATCCTTCGAATTATCCTGGATATTCCCCACAGCCACATTCACTTCACAAGCAAGCCACACTACAGCACCGCAACTCGCAGCACAATTTAGGAGTAGGTTATGACAACTCTCTCAAGATGCAACACCAGGGCCCCTCTCCAGGCTCCATATATGCTAAACTTCATCAAGCCTCCAATCCCAGTATACCTCAAACAGCATCTCAAGAAATAGCCAAATCCCCACTGCATCCCAATGCTCAACAAACCCAAATTAACCAAAACTTTAGCCCAATATCCAATCCCTCTCCAGCTGCATCTGCGATGCATTCTCCCAGTTGTAGCTCCTCTCCTTCCCCTTTAATGGGTGTCTCAGAGGCACATGGAAACCCCTCAGGTCATGGGCCTTCACATCCTCCTACATCAAACCCCCGTAGCAGCCATGGTCAGGGTAGATTACTGCAGACCATGCCTCAGTTAAGTCCCACTCCCAATTCAAATAGCAGCATCAGTAGTTGTGGTAGTAGCAGTGGCAGTAATAAAACTCACAGCATGAGTGCAGTTGGAGGGAGCAATCTTCCTCCAACAGGCCGCAACAAAATGGGTCGAGGCACGGGGATTGGATCTCGAGAGGAAAGCTCCTCTGTTTATTCATCTTCTCCACTTGACAAAATGCAGGATGCTGGCCAGAATAGTCTTAATGCCTTGAGCTCACAAGTAGCCAATTTACCAAACACAGTTCAGCACATGCTCCTCACTGACACAGTGCTTTCACAGAAGAAGGTGAAAGATGGGGGGCAGATGCAACAGGCAACACATGGCGCACCCCCATCACAACCAAGGAGTCGAAATGCAAGCGCAGCCTCAAGTACTAGCACAGTTAAAGATGGAATTGCAGGAGGGATGGGTGATGGTGCCAGCTTGGATGCTGGTGCTGATGAAGACTCCTCATTGATGTCACTTGGAGGCTCATCAGGGACCAAGGTGGAGCGTGAAGAGCAGTTTTCTGAGAGGGAACATGGGAGGGTGAGGCAGATGAGTGGTGCAAGCAGTGGATCTGAACCAGCTGGCTATCACCCTCCATCTCAGAGTCAAACACAGACTGGACAAGCATCAAATGTTAAAACAGTCACCTCTGACCCACTGCCAAAACTAATCGTTTCTGAAATGAAAGCAAATGAAGCTCACGTTCGCTCTTCATTATCATCTCCATCCTTTGCATGTCAGTTATCAGAGACTGGCCCAACTTCACATTCAACACCTCCAGTTTCCTCGTCCCCCTCATCCACCTCCTCCAGTAATCCTCCTCCACAGCCAAATTGTGTCTCAGAGCCTGGTGTAACATATAATGACCACAGAGGTGGCCATAGGAAGACAATTGAAATTAAAAGGGAAGTAATCAAACATGAAAATGAAGGCGTAGTTCAGAAAACGGAGAGAGGCAGAAGCCAAATGCAACGAGATGGAGAAGTAAATACACAAAATGGTCAGGACAAAGAAAATAGGCTGCATGCTGCATCCAGATTCCACAATAATGAGAGGGAAGAAAAGCACACATCTGAGGAACAGCAGAGTGCTACTAGTGTTGGTGTGATTGTTTCTGCTCGGTCTGAGGGAAGTCACACTGAAAAGAGCAAGCATCCCCAAGACAACTGCATAGAAGAAAAACAGTCTTACTTAAGAGAGTCAAGCAGTCATAATGGGGAGGAAGGTGTAGATCTGAGTCTATATTCTTCCGTCCACCAGAAGTCAAATTTTGGACGGACTCAAAATCCTCCTCACTCTGGACCACATAAATATGGCCACCCAGAATCAACATATGGCTCAGATTTGTCAATGAAGAACAGAGGGAGGGCTGGCCCAGCGGGTCTAATGGAATCAAATTCCAGATACTTGGGGTACCAACAGTCACCAACTGGTTATGGCCCTGTGCATCCAAAAGATGCTGGGTCTGTAGCAGAGGCTTTGGTGAAGAGAGGGCAAGGAGTAGGAGCTAAAGGTCACGAGGATAATTCTCAAATGCAGCAATTTCCAAGCCTTTTGCAAGAGGTTCTTCAAGGTTACAATTTAGATAGACGCTATGGCAGACCAGAGCAGGCATTTCCTGCCCATCTCCAAGTACAACAACAGTTTCAATCCAGACACCCATATAGCATGACTGAAAGTATGAGGATGCAAAGTGGAGTGACTGAGGCTTTGGTTCATTCTTCTCAAATGGGTAGCTCTGGAAAGCACCCACATCCAAACCAGAGGCATGGAAATGAGCCTGATTTCACCACAGATCCTGAGTTCTCAGTGAAGTCAGAAGTGTCCAACTCTAAGATATTGCAAAATGCTGAAAAAACTGAAGTGGGTGTGTCCCAGAGTCATTTACCACAGGCTACAGAGTCTCAGCAACCCCCACTGAAACATATAAACTTAGCTGACTATTCTCTACCACAGAGAAAAGCGTTATCTAATGTGTCCACTCCATCATCTGCTGTGCAGGAGCTCCTTTTGCAAGAACCAGAGCCACTAACAGGCAGCATTGGTCAAACTGAGTCTCAAAAATCATCAGGCTCCATATTAGCCCCATCAGAGAGGCGCTCTGTCATCTGTGATGTGTCGCCAAACCGACGCAGCACACCAGAGAGGGACAGGGAAAGTGAGAGAGAGAGAGAGCGAGAGAAAAGTCAGAGTGGAGCCTCTGTGATTCAACAGCCATTTTCTTCTCCAGCAGCAGCCAATGATCTGAGTAAAAAGGATCCTGGAGAGAAACAAGTGGTGAAAATGGAAACAGCATCAAAAGAGTCTGGCCCAGACGCTGCAAATTTACATACTGATCATCATGGCAGTGGTGGAGCTAATGAGGCTGATATGGATTATCATTCCAAGTCTGTTCTTTCATCTGTTGTAATGAATGCTGACCCCTATAGGCGAAGTAATGTTGATATTACCCCCTTGTCTTCTCATCCAATGAGCACTAATCCTTTATCTTCACCTACAAGGCATCAGTCCTATTTTCATGGGATTGATTTATCAACTGCCAGTGCCAGCAGTTTTCCTGGATATCGATACGGAGATACAAGAGAAGGGAATATGATGCCACGCAGTAACCCCCATTTTCCCTCCCACCATCCATACCACAATTTATCCCCCCAGACCCAATCCACAAATAAGCTTCAAATGTATCCTCACCCTCGTGCCCCCCCTCATCACCCCCATGACATGAATGACTGGGTAAAACCAATGAACAGGCCACCAAAGGAGATGATGATTCAGCCTGGTTCTTCTCCAGGAAGACATAAGGTCAGCCAATCAGAACAGAGACAGAGGATGACTGACGTGCCCGGTGAACAACATGCAACCAAAACTTCACTCCATCATCAAAATGCATACTTTGATTTGAAAATGTGGGAATCAGCACATCCTGGGAG
>JAVQJF010072007.1:0-11016 GCA_036023855.1 Gadopsis marmoratus
ACAAGCACCACAAGATGGCAGCAGCTACATTTCAAGCACTGTAGGGGATCTTTGCAAGTCAATTCGTTTTCCACCACACATAAAAGCCTTGTTAAGAAATGACTGGCAAGGGCTTCTGCATTCAAATATAACCAATTATACTCATCAAACAGGGAATTGGAAACAAAGGCCTCCCTCTACCAGCCTGCTTCAGATAAAGGCCTGGTACCTTCTGCAGTTCAGTTCAATTAAGGTCCCGGCCGCTATCTGAGCAAATACTGTGTGTGGTTTTTGGACATTATTGCCTGTGCATTGTTCTTGTAAGAAATGTTGTTATGCTTGTGAAACTTTGTTAATGTCGTTGTTTTCTGTCTTAGGGTTGTGAAGCTCTTGTTGTGAAGAAGTTAAAGGAGATCATGATGTATGTCATATGGGCTGCACTCACTTTTGCATCTATACAGGTAAGGAGGACGACGGGTGTCACCTGTAAAGTGACACTGTCAGCAGGGAAAATAGAAATGTAATGTCAGTATTTTAGTAAAACGTTTCTGTTCGGTGCAAAAGATCCTCTTCTGACCATTTCCATTAGCATTTTCCTTTGTGATCCATGCTTTCTCTCATTTTTTATATACATTCTTTCATCAGTTCTAGTGTTGAAGATGTTTGTTGTAACGTTTCAAACAACCTTCATTGTGTTCTGTTTTTAGACTTTTTTCTTTTTTTCTTGGCTGCATTCAATGACTATTCAACAACCCAATTTCTCCACAAGGATCATTCAAGGTTAATCTAATCATGTTTGATCCACATGTGGTAAAAGTCATTTATTTTGACACTGTTTCAACTCTATTTAATTAAATGTTAAACTACATTAGAAGTCCATCCGGGCAAGCAACATGATCGGTCAGACAGGGTTTAAACAAACCCCTAGTTCAGCAGCATCTAATTCACTTAAGTGGATAAAAGGTGAAAATTACTACCCAAATTATCTGTTGTAGATATCTGTTAGGTTTGTAGAGCTGTTTCCTGGTTCATCTCTGACCTACTGTGTTTACTGTGGTTTTGTGTGTACACAGTTGACAATTCAGTCGCCATTTCTGGTGTGCAGACCTTAGTTCTTACTTGCAAATATGGGGTTTCAACAATAGAGCTGAACTGCAGACGCTGCTCAAATGAACATTGCTGTGCAGCAAAAAACCTGAGATTCTGTGTTTTTGATATAATGCATATCAGGATTGTATCTTGTAGGGTCAAGTTGCGTTATCCTAAATCTAAGAACGGACTACAGCCAGTATGAGTAGTTAACGCTGAGATGAATTCATTCACAAACAGCTGCCTTGCTGCAAAAATACACATGTAAGATTTCTTATCGTATAACTATATTTAAATAAAGTCAAAAGCATGTTTATTGGAAGCACAATTAAAGCTGCAGTAATCTCTGACAGCAGCTCTGACCTAATTGTGTCACTGTGTTCAAACACCTCAACATGGTCGCCGCTGAGCAGGAAACCACTGGTCCCAAAGCAGTGACGAAGCATAACCAATCACTTAATATTACACTCAAACATGCTCATTGTAACGCACCATGCATCATCACGTATCTGCGAAAAGATGATGCTTCTTGGTTTAACATCATTTTTTACCCCAGTTTGATTTCCCCTACTGGCAAAAATAAATGATTCCACAAGCTCAGGATGCTTCATTAGAATTCTAGAAGAAGTTCTTGCTTTTTGATTACACCCATGTTATTTTCAAATAACAGCTTTTCTGTCGTTCCCTCGCTGTCTACCTGCAGATGCTGGGCATGCTCTGTGCCTGCGTGGTGCTGTGCAGGAGGAGTCATGACCCGGCGTATGAGCTGCTGGTCACAACCAACAGCTATGCGTGAAGGCCAGACAACAAACACTCACAAAATGAAAAGGAGCGTCACCGAACATGTCCACAGTAGATTTCAGATGTAGTTATATAAGCTCAAGCACACCTTGCACAATTCATGATAAAGTAGCCAACCCTGAGGATGAGGTTTGGGTGGGAGGGGTCTTCAAGGGGAAACCAGTTATTTATTGACATGCTTTGTAAGTTACTGTTTTATTTTCTAAATTTTCTGTTTCTTCTTACACATACTGAAATATTTACAAAGGCCAAAGTTATATATGGCTATTTGACATAATTGATGTTGATGCAGACTTTTTTTTTCTTTTCTTTTAATTGTGGCTTCATAAATTTTGGGCAAATGGTAATTTGGACGATATGTATGAAATTATGATTAGGAGTTTTGTATGGAATGCATTTCCTTGTGTGCTAGTTTGCACTGTGGCTGGAGCTCTGAAGATATTTCATGGTTGTTTAAATGGAAAGTCTATGCTAAAGAAGAACACGTACACTATTCCTAATAACTTTGTTTGACCAGACTTTGTGAAAATGGGGGGTAAAAAAAAAACCTTTTACAATAGAAAGATCAGATTTAATGTTTTTATCTTTACATTTTTGTTTGTGGAGCAGCTCTGCATTTTGTCTCTCAAAGCCATGTTTGGTAAAAACAGTTCTTCATATTCACAAATATTCAGGTTGTGAATAATGTGTACATTCTGATTTGGTGCGGCTCATCTCTGAATCAGGCTTCAATAGTGAGGCGTTGCCAATATATAAATTGCAAATGAACCTTTCAGTCTCCAGTGCTATTAGTATCAGTGTTAACAGAAGACCTGTGTTTGTGTAGATTCACTTTGTTACAGTCAGAGAATTCCTTCTGTTTAGATTGTTAGTTAGACACCTGCAGTAAAGAACCATGACGCATTATTTCATACGTTTTTTGGGGGGGAAATTGTGCAGTTTTAATATTTTTGAGCTGTTAAGTTGACCCTTAGACATTTAGCTAGTGCCACAGAGCAAATACAGCAAATGAAACTGTATAGCCTGGAAACAGACAGGAGACAAATAAACTCATACATTTCAACTTGATTGTTTTAATTGTCATTTAATCCAGATTGTTGTATGTGAACGTAAACATGGTACCAGTTAAACCATACACATACAGAAGAAATGATTTGATACTTCATCTGTGACGTTAGTATTTTTACCTCCGTTAGTCACACAAAAGACTGCAGACATAACTACAAACAGTACATGTTGTAACCCTGATTCTTAAAACAGAAGAAAAAAAGCATTAAAGAAATGACACCTTAGAACCTGAGAGAATAAACTAAACCAGTTGCTAGTTCACCATGCTACTAATCCCAAGTCAACTGCTGGATCATCCTTAAACACAGTTGAGCTGTTGATACATGATGTATAATTTATAAAAAAATAATAAACAGTAATGATCCAAGGAAATAAAACACTTTAATCATCTCTTGTAGAGATATGTTTGGTCATGCAGAGCCTAGCTTGCAGTAGTACAATACTAGTTATACTATTAGCAACTGAAACATTTTTTGTTTGTTCATGAGACTCATGTTGACTCAGGTGGTGCTGATCTAAACAAATGGCTGTTTTACTAGAACCATACGCATTAACTATGATTTATTACATCAACTACAGTTCTCACATCAATTGATACAGCTACATTCTCTTAACAGTAAGATAAATCCATTCAACATTCTCTTTGTCGGTGGTTTGATAATCAGAGTTCATGTTGTTATTTACAGCAGCGTCATTGCAAGCCATTTTTAAATGGACCATCCAAATTCTTCAGTCCCATGTGACTGTACTGTATGTACAGTATTCGGAAGCATAAGGAGTATCCCAGCTGTAAAACACATGAGGTAGCAGGGTGACGGTTTTTTTTTAAGGTCTGATTAATCATTAATAAATAATACTCTCACCGATACATTCAGGAAATATTTACTGTGTAAAATAGCAAGGCGTGACTAATGTAGACATTTTGTAAATCGCTCTAAAAACCTACTACCTACTAAATGCTAGATTTAGAACATGTGTTCACAAGTTTGAACATCAGCCAGTAAAGAGCACTTATATAGGAAGCCTGATAAAGATGTGTGAGAGTGTGTGTGTGTGTGTGAGTGTGAGTGTGAGTGTGTGTGTGAGTGTGAGTGTGTGTGAAGTAGCATGTGTTTATGTTCACATATGTGTCTTTGCAAGTGTGACACACAATGTCAATGCTTGTCTGTATTTTTAAGCATATGTACATGCATGTGTTTTAGTGTGGGACTATGTGTGTTGTCATTTGTCTGTATTTTCGTTTGTGTGTGTGTTCAGATTTTGCCAAGATAGTTTCCTGGCACCATTCCAGTCAGCCCATTGCTCTCCACCATCCACCAGCCATCCTCTCCTCGTTCCAACACTCGGACCATGTCCCCTCTACTGATAGACAATTCATCCTCTTCCTGGCCAGTCAATATGAACAGAGAAAACAGTGTTAGTTACAGATGGGTGTCACTAGCAAGCCTTTTTTTCACAGAAACCTCTCACCTAAATACCTACATTATCTTTGTAAGATACTGTACAATCAGAGTAATGGTACTCTGCTATTGACAAACATGGTTTCATGTCCTGTAACGTCTTAGTATTGTAAATAATTGCAAGACTAAATAATGCATTTCTAGCGATCACCTGTGCATTGAATTCATAAAGTACAATGTAGAAGTCTCCATCAGCTGAATCCGTGGCCATATGTGCTGCATACTGGAAGCCTGTTATAGGTGCATATCCTCCATCTGAACTCTCACCTGAAGCCAGAGTGATAGCAGACACTATCAAATGCAAAATGTTAACTTCTTTGAGAAATAAAACTTTAGAAATCAAAGATTATGATAGATTGTATACAGTACATTGATATTCCATTCAGTTCCAATGTACAATTATAAGTGATGTTTCGTCATTCACACTTTTATTTGTTTGTTACAAAACACTGAATCCCATTGAAGGTGTGGTGTTTTGGAAGCATACACTGAATACCAACATGGAAAAGAAAAAAATGTCACCTTCATTTTGTGCACTTTTCCTTAGTTTCTAAAATTAATCTTAATTAAACGGATTTACACGGCCTATTTGAACGGTATAAAAATGATTCCTGTATCATGATTTCATTCCAACACATGTAGAGCACTTTCTTCCTAAAAGTTGTGTTTACTGTTGTGTGTGCTAAAAGGTCAAACATAACACAATTTTTAATATGTGATTATATATTATTATATATTATTATTATTATATTATATTATATATGTCATTTAAAAAAGACTCAAGTGCAAGAGCAATCTATAAAGTGGATGCAGTACTTACACTCGCCAGAAGATGTCAGTGAAGAGGGAGAGTTTTGAAGACTGACCACAGCACTTGAGAGAAGGGAATCAGGGCATCTGAGTGATGTAGGTCAGGAGAGCCATTTAGGATTATGCACAGCGACGTCCAGACAAATAGGTCTAGATAACAGCTGCATGTGATTCTATCAGATTGGTTCAAATAAGATAATTGTGGTGGTTAAAGCAGACAAAAGTCCCGAAGAAAGATGAACCAGGAGGAGAGAGAGTTTCGTTTGTCTCCTCCTGATTCCTCCAACCCACGGTGGATTGTGTCAGACCTCATCATCATGTCTTGTCCTCCTCCCGCGAAATGAGCTTGGCCATTGCTGTCCCTGGACGTCTCTGTCTGGTAGTAGCTCTCAAACAATATGGACTCTGTGAGAGGAAGAGAGAAGCAAGAAGTGAGAAGTGTTGCTCTCTGCCTGTGTCCATTAAAAGAGGAAAGGTGGAAGTGGAGTAGCACTCTAAATCCAGTTCTTTTGTAATGGGACTGCTTTGTCTCACTTCTCTCCTCACATTTAGTAGTTTTCTCTGAAGGGGAAGTAACAAGCTAAATGTTGAGTAGCCGCTAAAACCATCACACTATGTCAGATGCCTGGCCCAACATGGCCGCTCACCTGGAGGCCTCGATCCCGTGCTTTTCATCGCTATGAAACAGTTGTTGTCTGTCGCGATGTCACACTGTTCCAGTATCTTCCTCACCTCCTCGTAAAGCTGAGGTTAAAACAAGAGGCGATTCATTTGTGATCAGAATCGTACACTGCTCCTGTGCACTGGTAACTGTATAGGCCAAATTAGACAGAAATGAGGAGGAAGATTGGCATGCATGAAAGTTGCTTTGGTTATATCGTCCAACAAATGGGCGACAATTGTGCTGTTTGCACTTGCTTTCAAGAAAGACTCTACATGTCTATAGCCATGCTAACGAATGATAGCATGTTGATGTTTAGCAGGTCTAATGTTTACCGTATTGCCATGTTCACTATCTACGTGTTAGCATGCTAACATATGGTAATTAGCACATGCGCTCGAGGCTATGAAGGTCTGTTTTAAGCGATCACCATGTCAGAAATGTTGAGATCATTTGCTACTAAAAGTGCATGACATTTGAACCTGTACTTGAATTAAAACCGAGCACGAGACATTGGGGTTAATTTGGTTTTGCATCCATTTAAAACTATATAGATGAAGAGAAGGTGAGCTCACCTCATCATCTTTGACACACTGCATGGAGAAATGATTGCAGTGGTCCCACAGGGAATACCTGAGCATGCTGATGCGATCTCCCTCCAGTTGCTGGAACACCTGTGAAACATGCACACGCCACTGGTTTCCACTGTACCATTACCAAGTTAATAACACTACCTTAAGAAAGACAGAGACTTGATTCTTTTCTCGCTTTATGCTGTGTTGCTACACACTGGCAGCATCATCTGACTGCATCATGGCTGACATGACCTTTGTAATATACCCTGAAGATGCTTATAAGAGAATTTGACTTGTACGATAAAGTGTGTTACTGCATAACTGTGGACTTTTTGCTCAGTGTAACGTATTGTGAAAAAGTGTTTCCTCACTGGTCAACAGTGGGAAGGTGCTTTCAGACTAATCATACTTTGCACAGATAAAGGGGATGTGGTGTAAGGTGTAGCCCGTGTGGTTAGAAGCCAGTGCAGGTTATATGAATATAGTCCACAGTACCTCACACGTGCTTCTGTGTGTATCTTCCCAGTCTTGGCGAACCCTTTCCAGCTGAACAATGTTGGTAAAGAACAGCTTTTCTGTGGGCAATTAGAATATTATTTTAGACAATGAACACAACTGTAAATTCTCTAAATTATTCTCTGTTCTCTAAACATACAGAATTAGTGGCGGCTGTATTGAGATGACTCACAAATAGAGTGAAATACAAATGTATGCAGGTTAAAAATGGAAATGATAGAGATGAACAATACCTGCTTCATTGGCTGCCTGCCTGCATTGCTTGGCCCTGTGACGAACCTGTGGAATGAATATTACACAGGAAGCGTGACCAGTGTGACAAGCTCTGATCACAAACACCATCGTCATGACACCAAAAGGCCTAAACACGTTTGACGTGTTGGAACGGTTAACTTGGCACCTTTCCTGAATATACAGATGTTTAAATGTAATCGGGGTCATTTGGGGAATTTCCTAAGATATAATGTACTCTCAAGGAGGTGGCAGATGTCTCAGTAGCACTTCAGTTCCTCCCTGCTAGATGTCGCATCACTGCATCCCTGTGCACAATTGCAGAAGAGTCACACCACTAATGCTGCCGTGCTATCAACTGGAAACTTGTAGTTCATGAACAGAACTGAAGTGATGGTCTTTTTTGAGGTGGGGCGCAAAGATGAAGGACTAAATGAAAGTTAGTGCTTGTAAACCTTTAAACCACAAACTGGTCTGACATGACTTTCATAGTGATGTAGCTCATTTAGTTTTTGTACCTTGTCTAGGTTTTTGGATGCAGTGCATGTCTTCTCAGACCCCTGCTCTGCGTCATCCGCCTCCTTGCATTTCAGCTCGTAGGTCTTCTTAGACTGTCAGAAACAGAAACCACAGAAGCTACCAAGGTTCACAAGGACAGGATGAGCTGTGTAGTGTGTGCTATTTATACCAATTATGGCCGTATGTAGTACGAAAAGTAGTTTCCTCACAATTAGAAAATTAGTTATGTTTGATTTCTGGATTAAATGTGAAACAATAATTTAAATGATATCATCTGTGGCTGTTTCCCTACCTCCATGGTCTTCTTGTACAAAGAAACCTTTTTCTTCTGGACCTTCTCCATGATGCTTTCAAACTATAAGCGGGCACAGAGGGGTCAAAATGAAAAGATTTCTTTAGTGGTCCATGCATTACCTGTACAATCTGTAAACAGGTAGAGAACAATCATTTCTATATGCCTCAGGCTGGAGTAAGCCATCGGAACTCACATTATGTTCAATAGGACACTCAGACTGCACCCTTATATTTGTGAACAATAAGTCAGTTGTTAAGCAACACAAATTTCCCACTACCTTCTTCCTCTGCTCTTTCTGCCGTTCTCTGAAGGCCTCAATCTTTTTCACCTCCTCTTTCAATATATCACACATTTGGATGTGAAAGTTCCCGATGTTCTCGATTTCTGCAGCCAAAAACAACAATACAGCAAACTGAACCATTCTATAATCATGCTTCGCACAATGGGCAGAACAATGGCCTGTATGAAGCCCGTATGAACTTACGTGTTTTTAATTGTTCAAAGGACGCTCTCAAGGTGCTGCGAAAACAATGCATATTTAAATCAGATGTGATTTGGCGAGCATTCAGAGGACACAAAGAGGAAGATGATCTTTGCAAACTTTAAGCCAACATTTATCTACACAACGTTTTTCAAATTCATGTAGGGCCGCTGCTCTGCATCGTGTGTTTCTTCCTATTCCTTTATAAGAACACACAGTCACAAAGAAGCTCAGCACAACTTAACTGCCTGCATGACAGCTGGTGACTAAGCAGCTACTGAACAAAGTACCATCAAGGCTATTCACTAGCATGTGCTGAAAAAGGTTCAATTGTGGTTCAGAATTTTACCCCAGAACAGGAAAATGGCAACAATAGATAATGTCTGAGAGAAGCCTCTGCGGTAGATGTGACACACACACACACACTCTGTCTCCCTTTATTTCTCTTTTTTGTTGTACAGACACAGAAGTGTGTGTTTCCTCTAAAAACAATATGACACATAAGCACCTGACTGATGGCTTATATTTCATGTTGAGTATTTAAAACTCATCACATTGTCTTCCAAACTAGAGTTTATTGAACAATATGTCATACTTATATATACTAAGTGTACAGAATGTACATAATATTGACCTCATAGCCGTCAGACTGTGAAGTCAGTTGATGTATTTACCTGATCTCTGTGTGTCCTCCAGCTTTGCGAGCAATAGTTACCAGTTCCTTCCCGTACTTCTCCTCTGCTAGTGCCCTGTGCAGTGCGATCAGACACATTCATCACTGTGCAGCCCAGAATGTTTTATATTTATTTGCAAAACTAAACTGTGTTATTATGTTCTTGTCCATGACAAAAGGGGCACATTGTGCATCACTGTGTTTTGTCTTGATATGCAGGTAACATCATTTGCACCTTTCAACCTGTTACCACGGACGTTTGGAGGCTTTGCTCTTTTGCATGAAGTTAACAATGACACTTTTACACAACAGTCACAAAAATTAAGAATGTGTGGTTTCATTAATTTTCCAAATCCCCAAGTTTAATGGTAAGTTTGGGTTTATAGCTACTGAAATACAGACTGATGCTACCTCATCTTTAAAAGCTCCTCCACATCTTTGCACATTAGCCTTCCGTCCCGTAACCTTTGGATCACGGCGTCATACCCGGCATGACAAGTGAAGTCAGACCCCTGTGTTGAATAGACATACAGATAAACCTTAAAGAAATACTGCAGTGAACAGCATTGCTCAACAACTATTGCAACATGTCCTTAAGTCAATCCCCGACTCACTGTGTGGTAAGAAAATGCAGAACTAGCCCTTCCATGGCAACATACTCAGCACTTCATCAAACTGTCCCTTATAAGCAGAGCAGATAAAGCAAATGCAAAGAGAGGTAGTTCGATACATTACAGTGACTTAAACAGTGAGGGAAGACCTGCAGCACAGAGTAGAAACAGTTTGTGGGATTTCTGAACTTTGCAACTCAACAGTACTTTTTTGGTTAAGTGATCCACCCGGAACTTATGAATGCTACAACGCCATATTTATTTTTTACATGTCAAATTGTTATTTACAGTTTACATTATGTGACATAAATGTTGCGTAAATGCGGGCTAATTTAGAACCACAGTTTACTAGTATAAGATACAATGTAGTATATGTATATACCAGTGGCAGGAGTCTCTGTCACAGACCATGGAAATCTAAGTGGGTTTTTTTGTATATAAATTAGATTGTAGCTTATCATGTCAGTTCAATATATGGAAAAAAAACCTTTAGATAGATTATTGCATGACTGTGAAGATACCAGTGAGCTTTTAGTTTTTGACAATGACATTTTCAGCAAAGCACGAGACCACACAAAATAACAAGAAAGGACTTACCCAGAAAGCATCTTTAAACATCAAATGTGCCATCACAGTTACTTTCCTCAATATGAACAGTATGAACTCAGAGCACTTAATCGCTCACCAAACAATTTAAATAAAGGTGTTGATGGTAGTGATACTCAGCCAAGTAAGCTGTGTTTAAAACCGTGAGTGACTCAAATGTCCCTGAGTGATTCTGAATGCGGAAGAGTTTCTGTCCCGTGATGTCACTGACCACAGACAGCTCAGCCCATATGACAGGGCTGAGCTTTCACTATCATTTGGTGGCTAAAACTTAATGTATTATTTAACGGTTGTTTACGGGTTTGTCCAGCACATCAGCAAATCAGTTTGCCTGTATGCCTGCGTGTGTTTGATATGATCCGTAAGCTGCAGGTCAACATTGTTTTTGTTGAAGAAATTGTTGGTTTGTTCATTTCCAGTAACAAACTCACACAGGCATACAGTATGGGTTCAGTCACAGCTGTTGTGAGGAATAGAATAGAATAGAATAGAAAGCCTTTATTGTCATTATACTCCGTACAGCGAGATTTAGAGAGCAACTCCTTAGATAGTAAAACATTCTAAAAACCTATTAAAAACACAATATAATAACACAAAAATAGCAGCGGTAAATGGATATTGCACAGATCTGAGGTAGGTAT
>JAVQJF010072012.1:0-22041 GCA_036023855.1 Gadopsis marmoratus
ACATGAGGGCAAGGCCTACAATCTTGTAATGATTTAAAAGCAGTGTGCATATCAGTAGTCCATTTATATATATATATATATATATATATATATATATATATATATACATACACTTAAACAAACCCAAACTTAGTCACAGGCATAACAGCACTCTCACCCAGTTCAGTCAGGAATTTTGACAAAAGACATGTTGCTCTGTAAAGCGTTACAGTAAAGCTGGGATTGGGCTTTGAAAGTTTTTGATAACAGTGCCAATGCAACGTTTGAGCTTTTGCATAAATATTAAAACAGTACTTTTTTCAATACTTTACTTTGTTTGCCTATGACATGGTTTTTCCACAAACCTATTTTTTTTCTTACAACAAAGCCCACAAAATGTAGATAGGATTACAGTATATATCTGATCAAAGAAACCAAGCATCTGGTGCCAACTGTCAGGATCTGACAGAGTTTGATCCTTGCTGCCATCGGCCCAATTTGCTAGTACTCAAGAGGTATTGAGTTATGATACCTTTCTCAACTAAAGGACAATGCAGGTTTATTTCCTAATTTTATTGAAAAACCTGGCCTCCCCAAAGCCACGTAAGAGGTAAAAAACATTACAAACATCTGGCAGATACATGTTGTTTTTTGAAATGTGTGCTATTATTAATAAATGTAATACTCTTCTCTCCATTTTAAACATAAGAGGGATGTGGCACTCGAACCCCCTTTTACACGAGTAGTGTCAATGCCTTGGTATGAGGTTGATACACTTAATAAATATAAATATCGATAGCACTCTTGTTCAGTTTGGTATGACCTCAGGTGATCAGTGTGCCAGTTAATGAATACAGATGTTAGATATAAATCACAGATGTGGCACAGACCAATAAGTGGTTATAAAACACTTACATCACTACTTTCTAAACTTGCTAGAATTAGTCATAGCCTAAAATAAGGGATAATGGCAAAATGTCTAAGAAACCTCTTCCATAATCTACAGTTGAATCATGGGAAATGTGGAGAGTCAGAATGGGGACAGTGGTTTTCACGGCGATGTGACGGGACATCTCTCCCGTAAGCACATGTCCCGGTCACTCCGTCTCTCCAGCAAGCGGCCAATCACCCGCCGTTCCCAGCACTCTTCTTCAGTGAAACAGGAACACAGAAACTCTGAAGCCTCAACTCGCTCCTCCAGCACCCCTAGCATCCCACAATCCTTAGCAGAGAACGGACTGGAACCTTTCAACGCAACAGATGAGTTTGGAGAGTTCGGCATCAACCCTCACTGGACACAACGTGTCGCTATGACAATGAGGCCGGAGTCCTATCAAAATGATGACGACCCCTTGGCCACGCCAACTCCTGAAACCTCAGAGGCTGACACTGTCGCCCAGGATGGAGGAGAGGACTCCATGGGAGAAGGAGAGGGAGACGTTGTTGGAGAGGAAAGGTACCTCCAGCGAATGACTGAGGGTCCACGGGAGGGAGGGAGTTTTAAAAAGAAAAGGTCCAAGTCAGCGGACATGTGGAGAGAAGATAGCCTGGAGTTCTCTCTGTCTGACCTGAGCCAGGAGCATCTGACCAGCACTGAGGAGATGATAGATGGAGGAGAAGAAGAGGAGGAGGAGCAGTTCACGCGCCCCAGAGGCAGTGCAGGTGAGGATGGTAAACACACACATAATGGTGTCTAGTCTATTTATTGTAAACCTAAACCCACAGGATACATGTCCAAGTGTCTTCATGAAGTCATTCAGAAGCAAAGTTAAAACAACTATCATTGTCAGGACGTGGACACATTATATTTCCCATCTAGAATCAATACAGTAGATATGGCAAGTTTCTGGAATTTTTACTCAGTATATTTTTCAAAAGGCACCACTGCAGCTGTCAAAGAGAATGTTCGTATATGCGTGTGTCTGTGCCTGTGTGTAGGGGTGTTAGCTTGATTTGATATGCTTTGCAGGTGATGAGGGGGAGCGAGGTGGGAAAAATTGCAGAGCGAGTTGGGAAAAATGATTCGAGAAAATCTACTGATTGAAGGTTAGCTGCCATCCATCAGTTGCAGGGGTTCAGTTGATCACAGAGTTGTTAGCTTAACTGGAGCTGTGCAGGGGCTGCTGGAGTTCTGCACGACAGCAGGCAGTAGCTGGTAGGTTAACTGCTGAAGGTCTAAGCGCAGTGCAGTGCAGTGCAGTGCAGTGCAGTGCGCGCACACACACACACCTCACCAAAACCATGTAGATTCACAGAAGGACACATAGAGAAGGTTAATTTACATCCAATAGTAATCTGAGAGTAATCCGAATACACTAACCTACCTTGCTCTCTCTCACACACACACACACACACACACACACAAACACACTGCCCAGCAATAACCACCTGTGTATGTTCCAGGCTCAGCTGAAAGGGCATCGTCTCTGGACCATCTGTGCAGCCAGAAGAGTCCTGGCCTCAGGGGGCAGAGGAGCCTTTACACTAAAAATCGGAGAGAAGCCGAGTGCGACGGAGAAAGGGAGGAGGGGTTGATGTCTCCAACCGAAGAGGATGGTGGCGGGTATGGAGCATTCACGCTCCCCTGCCGACGCTCCCACTGCCTGTCTGAGGGCCTGGCAGGGCTCGGCACGGCTGCACCATGTCCTGCTTTCCAAGGACGGCGCGCACAAACTACCCAGGTTAGATGAAATGTTCTGAATTCATATACAAAGCAGATGAAACAGTAATCATGTTAAAAGTAATCTTTCTCTACTTTTCACTGGTATTCTGTCTCTTCGCACTCTTCTTTCTGAAATATAGACTCCTAAATATAGAATGATAGAGGACTTTGTTTACCAGAAGTATCCAGGAAGTTCAGGGGGTTCACTGACATGACTAACTCCATCAATTAACATTTTGTTGACAACCAGAGATGTTTCCTGTGTGTGCTTATGCTCTGCAGTTGTGTGTGTGCATGTTAAATGTGTTAAAGTGTTAATCTGGTATATAATAATAATAATAATTATAATAATATACACACACATCTATCCTAGCATGCAAAAGTAAACACAAAAATGTAATTTAAAAGCTTTTCTTACAAAACATGCCTGACCTAAGCAGATTCACTCAGGGTAAAAGAGGAAGCAAAGTCACTGTATTATCAAGAAGCCAATTAATAAGAGATTCAGTGGACAAAAACACATTCAGTAGAATAAAGAATGTTCATGTGCTTTCTGTAATTTTCATATATCATTGATAAAAAACAAAAAGTAAAGTTGCCAACTAAGAAAGAATTACTAAAAAAGTGAACCAGGCTTTTCTTTCAACTCATTCCCAGAACCCCCAAGCACCCTTGGATAGCAGAGCACAATAAGTGCTTATTATAAATTCATCTAGCCAGGCTGAGAGGGTGGTTAGACCGGATATAAATAGATAGGCAACAAAGCAAAACAAAGACAAAAACAGGGAGACTCACTGTGTTGAAATAAAAGCGTGAAAGCACAGAGAACATCATGGCAAAACATGACACAAACACACATTCTGATGCAGTAACGCACCCACCCACATACATATACACACAAATATGAACCCAGAGACCCCTTGTGTAGCCTAAGCTGTCAGGTGGATTTGAGAGAAATAACCTTGTTTATTATATGGACTGGCAGATTGGTCATTCAGATCAGATTGTTACAACTTTCTGCATGTATCTGTAATGTCACTTGTGTGTGTGTGTGTGTGTGTGTGTGTGTGTGTTAATAATCCATAAGTAAATCAGTTCTGGTTCTACCCTGTTTTTCTGGCTGACAGGACATCTCAGGTGTTTTGGGCGAAGGAAGTGAGTATGGCGACAGTGGCATCGATGGTGTAACCATGGAGATAGACGGGGACGGAGAGCTGGTGTCACGGCGCTGTAAGGCCATGTCGGCCTCTTTCTCAGTATACTCGGCTACTGAGAGCAGCGTTTTTAATGGGAGTGATAGCGGGGGCAGCAGTGCAGGAGGAGGAGAAGGAAGAGGCGGCGAGGGAGGCAGGGGAGGAGTGTATGAGAATTTCCGGAAGGAGCTGGACAATCAAGCCTGGGTGAGTTACTTTGTGCATGTGTGTGAGATTAGATATTTGTAAAATACAGGTTTTAATGATCGATCCGATGGGTTTGGTTTTACTCAATTTTCCCATCACTCTCGTCAGACACATCAGGGTCGGGACTGCACGGAGGAGGCTGGCTCCGCTGTGAGTGATGAGCAGAGCAGCGGCACCCTCAGTTGTGCATATCCATCGGACACTCTGATTGGGTGTGCACAAGGCATAGTCAGGAAGGCGGGGGCTCTGGCTGTGAAGAACTTCTTGGTTCATAAGAAAAACAAGAAGGTGGAACCTGCAACACGGCGCAAGTGGAAACACTACTGGGTCTCTCTAAAAGGTGTTGCATAAACTCTCATACTCCTATGTTTAAGATGTTTTTGGATTTTTAACTGTATTTGAACACAGACACTCATAAGACACACCTGTTTAATCTCTCTCTCCTCTTAGACTGTAATCACATCAGTCTTAACAAAGTCCGTGCCCTTGGTTGTCACCTCTACTGTCCTCTTTCACAATCTTCTGTGTGGCCTTCCCTCAGCCTCATCACAATTTAATTTTACGGGCGGCATCTGTGTCTAATCCAATCTCGCCATTGTGAAATGCATAAGATACAGCATCTGCAGCTGCATTCCTGCATAATAGTCTCATTGTATTCCTCCTGACCTCATGTTATACATTAGCAATGTGGGCCTTGTATTATTATTTTGCTTATATAGAAATGAGGGAATTACTACAATATTGGTATAAAAGGGACACATTTTGAAGTATTTTTCATGCACTTTAGATTTGTATATCATTGCAATGTAGTGCTGAAAAGTCTTGTTTTGATTATGGGTTTCTGCAAAATAAAATAAAATGGGGGATACAGTATTTAATGTGATTATTTTTCTGCCCACCTTTAATGTCTGTGTTCTTCAAGGCTGCACGCTCTTCCTTTATGAGTCAGACGGTCGTTCTGGGATCGACCACAACAGCGTTCCTAAACATGCATTGTGGGCGGAGAACAGCATTGTCCAGGCCGTACCTGAACACCCCAAGAAAGACTTTGTCTTCTGTCTCAGCAACTCAGTGGGAGACGCTTTCCTCTTCCAGGTGAGAGAGACACATGATTAAAACATCCATGGGACATAACGGTGCCCTCTCTAACAAAACAAAGTGGGAAGTATGTTACTCAAACTGAAACAACAGTAGTATGTCATAGCTGAAAACATATCGTGGGTCCACAGTGTTTCAATTATTTCATTGTTTTTTGGGACTACATGAAGTCCGTGGATCACTAAGAGAGACCGAGATGGATGACCATAAGAAGAGACCTCATTTCCCCTGGGTGGTCTGTGTGTGTGGCACACAAGTACATGACATTTAGCCATGTGTGGGAGATAAGCCAGGCCATGTGTGTTTGTTTTATATGTGACATGTTTAAAGGCCACACTGTCATACTGTGACAGTGATCCACCACAGTGACCATTGTGTAATATTAAAATGTGTCTATTTATATGCATGGAAGCTGTCCACAGTGACATTCAATCAATGAATGGGATGATACATAAAAAAATGATGATGAGATTATAGTGACCACCCTCTCCCAAGGGTTAATAATGGGACTCATACTTCAGTTCTTTCAGCAGTCAATTTCTTTTCACCGCTATTGTTACCTGTTTTCTCAAGTTATTCGGCTTATTCTTCAGAGATGTCACCAGTTCTCTTTCCCTCTCCTGTCAGACGTCAGGTCAGACAGAACTGGAGAACTGGATCACGGCGATCCACTCTGCATGTGCCGCTGCTCTTGCTCGGCAGCACCACAGGGAGGATACAGTGCGACTGCTGCGAACCGAGATTCGCAAGCTGGAACAGAAGATCGACATGGACGAGAAGATGAAGAAGATGGGGGACATGCAGCTGTCCACCGTCACTGATGCCAAGAAGAGGAAGACCATACTGGAGCAGGTATGGAGCAGGGATGGAAGGAGCCAAAAGGGAGTAGCCCATTTGAATCAAGCTGCTGTCCACATAGTAATAACAGAGGAATCAGTAGATTCTTCATTGATTACCCAATAGACACAAGAGGAAGTGTCAGAAAGCCTTTTCATACTTTTGTTTGTACTGCAAATTGGTCATACGTTATGGTCATGTGATGCTGTTATGATATCATGTGTTGAGCACCCTGCTGAGTGTCTTTAAACAGTTCCTAAGGGGCTTCACAGATGCACATCTTTGTACCTTTGAACTGCACTGATGCTCTCACACACTGAAATCTCTGCACTAAATCATCTTTACTGACACCAGTGGCGTCATCCAGACAAAATGTTCTTGCAACCTATTTGCAGCAGAATGCAGAATATTCATTACACATGTTGAAACGTGTGTAATGCACACGCTAGCAGGCACGCAAACCTTAAATATCTTGCTAAACCTTCCATATTTAATAGCTGTTTTGAAACGAGTCACAGCTGGAACGTCAAAGCTCTTCTAGCATCAGGTTTGATAACTTTCAGTGGAACATAGTGTATAGCTTTATTCTTACTCCATTCATGTCTGGAGCTGCTGCTGAATGTTAAGGCAGCATTGCATATAAACATTGCAAAAACGCTTAAGAATGTGCTCACGAACAATGGTCCTCCTTGTGGGAACAAACCTCTGTGTCTTTGTATGTGTGTGGCATTTGGTTGGTAGTCAATAGAAGAAAACAACATTATACGAAAAAGCACCAGGAGGTGGTCCATGTCAACCATGAGAACACTTCCCATTCCTGAGAAAACACTGGTATTTTGATTTCCTTCTGAAAGGCACATTAACTAAAAATGTGGGATCAAAGCAGTGAAAACCTGAGTGGTTGATTATATCATTGTCTGACTTTTTTCAAGATCAGCATCTGGAAGCACATTAATCTACAAAGTGAGCTTACATAAATAGACGGTCCTTGATCTACGTTGAGCTAAAGACACAAAGAAAGAACAGTTGTATTCATTTCGTATTAAGTCCTGGAACAAATAGGTGAAGACAGGAATCCGTGCAAATGAAGTCTAGATTGTGTTTCATTGCGAGTGTGTGTGTGTTCCACCTCCCACGGCCCACCCTGTGATACATTGCACATAGCACAGCAGGTTGGCCACTGGTGGGGGTTGTGTTGGTGAGTAATACCTCTCCACAGGGGCTTCAGCACTCCCACATCTCACTCCTCCTAAAACGACCAAATAACCCTCTAACAAAGAGTGATCTTTTATGCATATTTGATCTTTTTTCTTCTTCTCTTATCACTGTTTGTCTGGAGCCATTCCATAGATAAATCTGGATGCCATCAGCAAAGTTTGCTTATGTTGCATAATCACAAATCCATCCCTCTCACTTTTTACTCATCCTTCCCTCTGTTAGATCTTCCTGTGGGAGCAGAACTTGGAGCACTTTCACGTGGATCTTTTCCGCTGTCGGTGCTACCTGGCAAGCCTGCAGGGTGGTGAACCCCCCAACCCCAAACGCCTACTGGGCTTCGCTTCGCGTCCCACCAAGGTGGCCATGGGACGACTGGGCATCTTCTCTGTCTCTTCCTTCCATGCACTGGTATGATTATAAATGTCCATACACCCACTCATATTCATGCACACACGTTTTTAGAACTCACGTCTGACTATTCATTCCAACTGTCACCAAAAATGTAATTTTATTCTTAAACCTAATCATAGATCCTCAATCCAAAACTCAAATTCTGTCCCACATGTCTCTACATGTTCCAGTAGGCATTGCGTGAGAGGTTCCCAATTGCTGACCCTCAATACCTGCCCAGCTTGTAGAGTGGGTGTGTTTATCTGGCTGTTAGAGTGAGCGTCTTGTCACATACTGCACTCCTACTGAAAGCAAGAATTTCTACTTGCCTGAGGTCACAACAGACCACAACTTAACAATGGTTACTTAGGAGCAAGGAGGAATGGAAAGGCTAAATGATGAACACCCCTACTGTATATTAACTTTGCACACTAGCTCCTATGTTAGACTAAATAGATAAACCTGAATCTAAACTTGCCTTTTAAGAAAATGAGAACCAAACAAAATTGTCCTCATTTTAGAGAATTGTACTCTTTTTTCTTTATATTTTGCTCATTGTAAGGATAACTATTTACAGGAAGATAGAGACTTGCAGGCATTTACATATACCTGCACACGCTGTCTTGGCCTCGCACATTCAGATCATTCTCTTCACAAACAGTCCTGGCGTTGACTGCTTTAGCCAAGTCATAAGCTCAGTGCTCTGTACCGTGCTTTTATTGTCACCTTGAGCACCCCAAGAATGTGCAGAATGAAACACCACCATAGATGGAATGATCTATATGCTGCTGTGTATCATACGGCTGTACGCTCTGCCAAATATCACCCAGGAAACAATGAGCAGAGTGGAGACGATGAGGTGGAAACCATATCTCAGTAGACCAGTTTCATACAAGCAGGCCATCGGATATACCAAACATACACACACACACACATACATAGAACATAAGGTTGACAGTGTTTTTTTGTGATTGGTGGATCAATACCAACTCTGATACTAAGCTGCCAACCCTGAGGCACTTTCCCACAAACAGGCTTAACACTCTCTGCTCTGTTGACCCCCCTTTCCTTTTACTGCCTACACCCTCACTTCCTTTGTCTCCCTCTGTGTTTCCTACTCCATCTCCCTCAGTCTCTCCTTCTCCTTGTCTGCCTTATTTTTGTCACCGTTCTTTCCCTCTAAGTTCATTATCACATCATCTTTTTCCACCATATTTTAAATTGTATTATTGCATTAGTCATATACTGCTATAAATGGGCACATTTTTGAGGACAGTCATATATTTGCCACATGTAAAATGGCTACATAAATTAACTAAATGCTAATGAAATGCATTAACAAAATAAAGAATAGAACTTGGTAATTAATGATATACAAAAACATTCAAATGAATCAATTCATATTGCCTCTAGGAAAACGGTCTTCTCTCTCAACTAATTTTTCCCCAGTCACAAAAGGAACAGGTCTTATTTTTTATCTTTTGTTACTTTCTACAGTAATTCCTTCTATTCATCAGGGCTGTTATTATCCAGAGACATCATAACAAAATAGGCAGTAAAACGGCCTCTTGCACGCAACTTACATAAGAAGACATTCTGACCTATTAGGTTGAAGTGTTTGTGTCTAATGAGGAGTGACTGGAGAGAAGACCAATAAGCACACACCCACACAAGTGCTTGTGTGAAGAAACATACATGTGCATGAAGTATGTACTTGTATTATACCCTAGTGAGTCAGAGCTTCTCTGAATGAATTAGCCCAGAAATGCTAAGAGTGGTATCTTTTTGAATGTGCAGTCACTGAAGGAGATGAGACGTGAGAGGCTTAAATTGTTCAGTTTACATGCCATTACTGTATATAACGTGACAATGTGTGTTTTTATGTGTTGGTTTGTTTACATGTCTGTGTGTGCATTTATAGTATGTATGAATACAAGAAGTGACTCATAGAACAAGCACAGACAGCCACTACTGTCAGTGTACAGTATACATACATCAATCAATTTCTCTAAAAAATACAATAACAACTGTCATCCAGCTCTATAATTAAGGTTCAAATACTCGTCCGATTGGATTCATGTTTTCTGTAATTACCACTGTCACAGGTGTCAGCCCGCACAGAAAGCAGCATCAGGAAGCGAAACCAGCCCGTGCCTCGTACCTTCAGTAAACGTCGTAGCCGCTTCTCCTCCCTCTGGGGGCTGGACACTGCCTCAAAGAGGAAGACCACGGGACATCCTTCAATCAACCAGGTTTCTATAGTGACACCTCCATACTACAAGCGTTTGATCGACTTCTCAGTTTTTGGTATTCTACGTGGTAAAACTCTAAGGCAGTAATAGTTTGGAGACATATCCAGAGGGAGGTTATGTTTTGAGGTTTTGGAAATTTGACTAAAGAATTAGTTAGTGAAGTTTTGGTGATGTCAAGTCAGCTACTAAACAACATTTATTTCATGTTGGTTTTAACATGCGATACAAATGCACAACAAAAAAACACAATGCAGATTGGATGTAACTGTTCTCTATGTGGTTGCAGGTGTTCGTTGATGGGATGGAGCCAGTGAGAAAGCCACTGGAGCGCATGTTTGAAGACTCCGCCAGCGAGAAATCTGTAAGAGCTCAGCCATCTTTACTTGAGCAAAGTATCCACAACTCAATATAAATGTCCCTTTATTTTAAGGAGCGTCACAGAATCGTGTTCTCCTTGGCATTTTTAGATGTGTTCTATCCTTTTTTAATGTCGACCAAGATGAACTGAAAACCTAGAAATGGAACTTGGGAAATATTTGCGGTTGAAAGGAAGCTGAGTAGTAGTAGGCCCAAACTTGTCTCCATTTCCATTGTGGTCCCTGCCCGTCCTGCAGCCAAAGCAAGATGACAACGGCCACAACAGATACAGTGAATGTTTACAGCATGTCTATACAGTAACAACCTTCCTAAGGCTAAACACTAAGTTCCTCCTCTCTTTCATAGTTTGGCATTCACTACAAAGGACCAGAGCTCATGTAGCTGTAGGCTAATTCCTTGTCATTGTTTGCCTTTCTCATTTATAAGCCAACATGAAAATCACTGGGGCATCTGATGAACCTTTGTACTTGTATAATGGGTTACGGGATTCTTAAGACCCCGAGGCCAGCAATATCACTGGGTTTTCCACCTCTGTTCACTTAACTGAGATCCTTTTGGTACTCTTGCTCTGCATTTAGGGGGTTATCTGGGGGAAGCACAGAATCCCTGCACTTTTCCGCATCAATGAGCAATTCTTTGAGGTCATTTTCAAGCTCCTGCTTTAATGTTTTCAGACATCCACTTCTCTCCTAGCCGAAGAGTGAAGGGAGAAAGTTGCCGACTATAAAACTTTAAAAGCTGCACTATCTCATCTTTCTGCAATGTTATCAGATGATTCTTGAGCTCATTTGCACTAGATAAACAACCTTTTTCATCTTGTGCAGCTGTTCCTTCTCCTGCACCAGTCAACAAATTATATGGTTCACCAGACTTTTCAGCACTAACTTGGGTCTATCACTGCTCCTTTTTCTTTTACTACTGACCACTTTGCTCTATAGCCAGAAATAATGCCAATATTCTTATTCTTTACATTTTTAGAACATCAAATACTGTTTCAAGATCAGCGTTGACAGATTCCCATTTCTGCTTTTCATTTGCTCCAAGCAGTTCCAATTCTATCAGCATCACAGGCTATCGACTGGAGGGATATTTTTGTCTGCTAATCCCACTGAGACAGATTTGATCTGATATGTTCAGATCATTAGTTTTCTGATGTTTCAACAAATTATGCAGACATTTGCTACCAAAGGACCTGGCAGTTTCCCACCATCTGTGCTCTCGTGTATGTGTCTCATTGACCAAAATGTTTCGACTATTTCCAAATAATGAATAATATCTTCAGAAAGAAAAATAGATTATCCAGTGCCACCACAGGACTTTAGGTTTCCAGAATTGAAGGAAAGATGGGTTGTGCAAGGACAAGCATGCCAGCTCCATATTTTATGAGAACTGGTAGAAAAGGCAGCAGAGATGAGGGGGGATGGAAGACAGGCCTCTGTCTGAACTCAGTAGATGGGAGAAAACTCTGCAGCACTCTTGACGGTGGAGGCCCCCAGTGGCACCATGGGAGATTGATTTCCTTCCACCCACGCCCAGCTTCAGCTGGCAGAGTATAGGACGACAGTAAAGAAATGCATAGAAGTAACATTTTTCAATTGGTTGTAAAATAGAGCTAGAAATGCTGCATCAGACGCAATGAGCATCTCCAGCGAGATTTATTCCAAATGTTCACATCTGATGGACTTGTCCCAGCTTTAATTCTCTGTTTGTTCTGGGGAATCCCACTGATGGCAATAAAAGGGAAGAGAGAGAAAACAGAGTTTAGTGTGCTGCCTAGGACCCCCGCCCCCCCCAACAGAGGCATCCTAGATGGGCCAGGAGGGGAGCCAGATGGTGCCGAGCAGGGCTGGGGAGTTCAGGGAGTTGGGGGAGGTACTAGTCACGGGCCCCCCAGTCTGTTGTCTGTCTGAGAAAATGTGTGTGTGTGTGTGTGTGTTTTTCTTTAAAACTGCATGTGCCAGTATTTTGTTTGCGCATTCAAAAATGTGCTCTTGCATTTAGTTTGCTCTCTCTGTCTCCTTCTCCTTCCTTAACACACACACACACACACACACACACACACACACAGATCATCATCAGTTCATTTAAACAGGTACCACCGGGCCGGATTGTTAACAGTCAGCAGATTGTATGGCGTAAATTAAAGATGGGGAGGAGGGAGATGATAGAGTGACGTACAGATAGAAGGGAAGGGGCACCAGAAGGAGAGGCAATGATTAGTGGGGAGGGGGGGAGGGGAGTGCGAGAGAGGAATGAAAGAAAAAACGAGATTTTAGATGCTGTTACCTGAGGAGGAGATAAGGTATCAGTGACAGACAGTGTGAGGTCGAGTAGAAGAGACGAGCAGGACAGAATCCGACAGATCAGAGGCTGCCAGATTGTTGGAGGTCAGACTGATGGGCTTAAAGGTTACAGACTATGGTTTGAACAGAATGCACACACATATGTAACACATACCCACACTGTGGGACAATTGTATCAAGAGGCTCTCATCAACACAAATGAATTAGATTTTGTAATCAGATCTCCTGCTGCTGTCAGGCCACTGCCAGTTTCCATTATATTAGTGTAATCAATCTAAGTAAATCTGGTTTCTTTTGTAAACAATATGGGAAATAATGATGAATTAGGAGAATTACTACATGATTTTAGCTATTTTAAACGTGGATAATAGAAAATATTTTGTTTATTTTTTTCTGGATATAATTCTTCCTGAAAGGTTTACAGTATAACATTGAATGTATTATGGGGTGCCTGCTGTTTTCACTGAGCACGAAGGCTACTCAAAGATGCACAAACCCTCTTTGTGTGTGTGTGTGTGTGTGTGTTGTATTTTCAGAAGGAGAAAGAAGGCTCTGTGAAAAGTCTTCCTCAGCAAAACGTAGACAGCGACATTTGGGTCCCTGATTACCTGACTCCCTCCTGGGTGTGCCTGCCGAACAATCAGCCGGTCCTGGCCATCATACAGCCTGGCGAGACAGCTCTTGAAGTCCTGAGCACCGTCTGCAAGGTGGGCCATTACTGATAGCAGTGCAAACGATGAAGTGGATGCTGTACATTGTACATAAGGGTGATAATTACACACCAAACATTATGCCAGATGATGCACAGCTTACCCAAACCTTTAGCCTGCACACACAAATATAAACACACATAAATGCTCCAGCAAAACTGGTAACCGTCAGCAGCTGTTAGTCATGCAAATAATTCATTTTAACAGGTTTGTCAAACACATGCAATCTTGAGGAATGAGTCTCATACAATTGCACGCAGCTCTGTCGAGGGGTGTTTTCAATACCATAAGTGGTTACGTAAGGATAATGAAATCTTACCATTTTACAGTCTGTTGACAGTTAAAGACAGATAACAGGTGTAACAGTCAACTTTTTAAAATTATTTTAATTCATCAGAGGTTCTCTTCTTGCATGTCAATCTGAGTCTGAATCTAAGAATACCTGAGATGTGAGACGATCTCTGGTACTTCTAAAAAGGCAGAAAAGTGAACAATATACAATATACACTGCATATTTCTGTCTCACACAGTCTTCTTTGTCATATTTCTCTCCACCTCATCTCCTCTTCACCCCAATTGGTCTCAGCCAGAGACACACTATAATAATGATGCCCAATAATACATATGTGTTCCACTTAAGGGTGTGTTCAAACATGTGTAAAGGTGATTGGCTTCACATCTGATGTGTGTGTGGGAATCTGTGTGGATGAATGTCATAAACATGTCACAAGGAACTGGAGAGTCTAAATCATGGCCCCTGCACGTTACATACATGCAGATATACTTGGATTACATACATGATTGGATACATATATGGGTATGTCCTTTTGTCAGGGGATGTCATAGCTGTGGAGTATGGTAATGGTAAAGCGAAAGGTCTTTTGATTGGTGAGTTTAAAATGTTATCCATGCTATGTTACATGAGAAGACCGGCTTAGGCTTCAAACTGCAGGGAGAATAAACCACAAGAAATTAGAGTGAGGATGTATGTCTTACTTTGGAAAGAAGAATACTTTGGTTATGATTGCCTATTTTAGGATTTTCCTCCACTTAAATCTGTCTCTTTCCTCATTGCCCTCCTGTCTTGTTGCCTCCAGACTCATAAGATAGACCCATCTGGCCACTACCTGCGTTTGAAGGTGTGGATTGACAACCAAATCCTCTTTTATGTTCCCAAACTCGAAGAGGACATCTCTGATCTGGTGAGGCACACACTGAGCACGAGCAATGAGATAAATTGTGATGTCATGGAGTGAATATCCCAATTTTTGCGTCTGAATAGTCACATGATGAACCATGAAACTATTATTTCATGACACCCATATCAAACAATCAAGAAGTTATTTCACTGTTTGTGTAATTTAAAGTTTTGCGGGGTTTTTTTTGTATTTTTGTTGGATTACAGTCTCAGCTGAGACACAATGTCCCATTTGGTTTTGGTCTTCACTTTCTTATGAATTCATTGTTGTTTAATTTCAGGCAGATGTGGATGCAAGCTTGTGCATGTTTTATGACTTGGTTGCAGATTTGATTTGCGATGCATTCAAAATTCCCAGCATGCAAACGAAGCTTCATATGTGCTATAAATTATGCAAAATTTGTGCACTATGAACTGTACCTGTTTGTGTGTCTGTGTTTGTACTTTTCTTATTATTCATATCGCCCTCATTGAAAACGACCTCACCTCCACATTATTCAGTCGCTGTAAATCCCCAAATGAATTATCTTTGTGACGGTGCTTTGTAGGCGATACACTGAACTCTGTCTCAAAGCAAAGTCATTATATAACTCACTCTTTTTCCTCAAGAGGTCTTTTATCTCTGTGCTTTGATCAGTGATTCATTTCGCACTCTTTCATCCTTAGTCTATGATATTACATTATTACTTGAGTCCACGGTGAGGCACATTACACACTGCAGGCTTTTGTTCCTGTCTGTTGCTACACATACACAGCTGTGTCTATGCTCTCGAGGTCAAACACCGGACCTGAGCACCCACTCACTTCTAGGACTTGACCTGGATTTTGACCCCACAACCTTCACATGCGATTGCTATGTTAAGGAGCCTGAATAATACATGAATCTATCTCTTCTTTATTGAGTGCAATAACATGACCTTGACCTTCTCCGTCCAACAACACCGCTATCCTTCCATCTTTTGCCAGTTAAATATACATTTATCCTGTTTTCAGCTCTACAGAGAGATTGAGATTTGCCCCAAAGCTACCAAGGTGATCCAATTTGACAAATCCGAGTCCTGCACCAACGGATATGGTATGCTTGTCTCTGACAATAACCTTTTTTGAACTAGATAGACTCAGGTTGTGTCATTTACTTAAATTCTGTATCAAATTGATTACATGATAGACTTCTTTGAGTCATGCATTAAGTTAATGACTTAAGGGGGATGACCCAGTGTGACCAAATTATTTTCTTAAGTGGATCTAATCACTCAGTAGTTATGCTGCAGCAGTGCACACTGTCATTTTGAGATATTTCAAAGAGGACTAAAGGAATTAATGATGAAATCTCTCTCTGTCTAATTATGTATGTCTATAGGTTTTTCTGTGGCAGTTATAGATGAGAATGGGACGCAGCAGCTCCATATTACTGAAGTGAAAGCAGAGGGACTGGCCTCAGCTAAAGGTACACATTTCTTTTTTTTAATTAACAAAAAAACATGAAGTGTGTAGTTTACTGACAGAACAAACAGCAAAAATTCAGCACAAATACCATAGTTGAATCTGAGTGTAGTAACAACAGGGGTTATGTAAAGCTGGGTACATATTTCTATCTTGAGTTGACATTGCACACTCAACACCCAAACACCTGACTCGAGAGACACATGACATCTTATCAGTGCAGCTATGTGTGACTGCATCGCACCAGCTGCTGAGCCAACATAGCAAAATCTCATTTACGTGTGTGAGGGAAGCATGGTGGCTTATGACAGAGTAGAGAAGAGATGTCTAGAAAGCTGTTAGCTTGCAGGTAGATGTCAAAGGATAGAGGGGAAAGCTGCACACTCATTACTCTGATGCATTCTTTTTCTTTTAAATTCTGTGGATCAACACTGGGACACACCTTGCCTTTTTTAGGATTTACAAGGCAATCAGCATCAACTTTGAAATGGAGTCCATAGAGAGGTCATTCACTGCCAAGAACGGCCTCCGACATCAGTATGTCCACATGATATGAACCAGCAACTACAAAATAGAAAAACAGAGTGAAAAACATCTGGGGGCTTGCATCAATATGTGTAAAAAGACTTGAATCACCTGTCCTACACACTATATTTCTCAGTCTGATGATTACTGGCGTTTATCATGAAAAGGGTATGATGTCAAATCCGTGATCCATGAAATAAAAATAAAATGATTGCATAGGAGCTATGGATTTGTGACTTATTCTCAGAATTCATTTATCTGCATCTGACCTCTGTTTGAAAAGCAGGGTGTAGAGATCAACCCCCATTCATTGGTCCCTGTCTTTTAACGGAGCCAGAGAGACCTAATGGGTTTGAGAAACACGCTGCCGTTCTGTAGATACAACACTAATGTATAGAAAATAACATGCCCCACTATTGTGCCCCAGGGCCAGACCAAGGTTACTCAAGTGTGAGATTGTATCCTCCAGTGCAGCAGCAATCTAAAAGCTGCTAGCTTAGCAGGGTGCCAGCAGCCAGGGGATACAGCTGTACTGACTCATCACCTCTATAGGCCAGCAGAGATAGAAAGAGCTTGTGGCATCCAGACAACACAATGCATGTTTTTTGGAATATTATACTATATTTTGCTGAATCACGGAATTAAGTATGTCAGGCACAACATTTGTAAGTCCACGTGTACGCTGAGATGAGCCTGTGTGTGTGTGTGTGCGTGCGCATGTGGTTTACTAAGAGTGAGGGCAATGAATGCAGAGTGAAAGAGATCACGCTTCATTTTCTGCAGGGTATATGCAGAATCCAGGCCAGCACTGGACAAGGAGCCCCAAAGGGTCTTTGCTGTATCTCTTTTTACTCTCTCTGACTGTAATTCCTGCTCCCCCTCCCCCTACAGAAGTGCACACAAAGACACATGCATGCAACACACACAGCCGAGCACACCCAGCCACACACACACACACTAGCAATATATGGCCAGAGGGGGTTACATCTTTCTGTCCAATAAAGACTCGGCTACAGCTGACATTTCACAACCCAGACAACTAGGTCATAACTTAGGGCTAAATGTGTGCCTCGTGTGTCTATATATTTAACTGTGTGTGTGCCCGCATGTGTCTGTAGCATAATGAAAGCCATATCACAGACTTTCTGCTGTTTCTATTACAGTAGATGATATAAAATGAGAGGTCAGAGGAAACGATAAAAGTGTGACTGTGTTAACAGGACCAAAACCCTTTGTCTTACTTAGTTTGCAGCGAGGGCAGGTGAGACTGCTGTCAGAGCTCCTAAACAGCTGTCTCAACCAATCAGGTTTGCTGGCTAGGGCTGTCTGCTAATTGGTCGGCTGATTTAGTGCTAATTCTCAATTAGCAGAGCTGGGCACAGGTGGTTGATGGGAGGGGCAAGAGAAAAAGCCTCAAACTGAAGCTGTGATCCAGTGAAGTCCATGGTTTCTTTTTTTCATGTTTAGTACCACAAAGACTATATACGTGATGACAGGACAGGAATAGACAAGCATTGCACCCACCTTCTTAAACCCATCCAGTTTTGTTAGATCAGTATTTGCCTCCAGTTATTTAATCCATTGCACGCATTAGAGTCCAAACATTTCAGATTAGCCAAGGAGCTGCTGGTGCAGAGAATGGTAAAATTTAGTTAGTGTAGATCGGTTGTACACATTAGCACTCTTGAGTTGATGCCCCACAAGAAAGCTACTGTGTTAGATGGTGCTTTGTTTGTTTGGCCGTGGCCTGAAAGATAATCCTTTCACTTGTGTTGCTTTGTTCGTCTTTTCTGTTCTTTCTGACACTTTAAAGGATACAATTGCTGTTTCCAGTATTTAAGGAGCCACCCGTATGAGCTGAAGTTGACATTACTTTGTTTTGTCCTGTCCTTCTTCACCAGGTTTGATAGCAGGGGATGAGATTCTGTTGCTGAATGGTAAACCTGCATCTGACCTCCAAATGGATGATTTGAGGGCTGCGTTTGTAAACCAAGCGTTGACCGTGAGCGTCAGCACCCTCCCCCAGCTGGACCCTCGGGTGCTGTGCTCCCTTCCACCCCGGCGCTCCGATGGGCAGCATGACCAAGCCACAGACATCTTCTCCCAGAGTCAAGGTAAAGCTTCTTGTTCCACATGAACAAAGTTGCAGATACGCGGGATACGAGTTGTCTTTATTGTTTGTCTTGAACAACAGAAAGTTTCACTAGCTGTATACGAGCAGTGTCCTCTAGTGACAAATATGTTGAGCTTCTTTTTCAGTTTCAAATTATAATGTATGTTTGAGGGCCATCAAATCAGGTCAAAGTGTGAAGGTCAAGAGTGGAGAGTAAACGTGCTTTTGATGCATTTTGACCTGCAACTTTGTCCAGCTTTGACACGGGGAGGCCTGACCTTTTGGTGTCCACAGGAATCATCCAAAAACAAAACACCCTATCTACCCCTTAATCATGAAATCTAAAATTGCACAGTGCTGCTTTATTGTGGTTTTTTTGTTTTTGTTTTTATACATGTTGTCTTGTACCGTCATATCTTCTAAATCCCCAACTTTGTGTGGCGAGGATAGGGAGAATGCAGATGGTTTATTTAAGCAGAGGGTGAACTGGGGTTTATGCTAATTCTGCATTGATGCTGTCTGCTAACCAACCTGCAGGCAGCTGCCAGCTTTCCTCTGACCTACTCTTTTTATCCATGCAAGGGCACCATTTGTATTCCTTTTTTTATAAATTGAGGCTTGCAGTGCAAAGGCTGACATGCTGGCATTGTTTATACAGGGACTCAGACCAGTATGAATATTAATGTGGATCCTTGAGCAGTGTGGCGCCATCACTGTGTAGGATATGCCATACGCAAAGGGTCAGACGGCGAGTAAAAACACTCAAGCAGCCAGATGGAGGTTATCGACGATATCATGCTTAAGAGGAGATGGTGTACGTGAGCGGCCTTCAACGCAGAGGGGACATTGAGTTAGAAATGTCTCACGGATACAGTGGAAATAACCAATTTGACTATAGTCTTATAAGAAACACCAAGGGATTATAGGGATGCAACACAGAGCAAACACAAGGAGGATGATAACTTTTATTTATCATGGGGGAAGGTGGAGAAAGTGATGTTCAAGGCAGTAGGGATGCCTACTCTTTCAAAACACTGCATGTGCTGTGCATGAATCCATACCCGGACACTCGGATTATAGCACATATGTACACTTGCTCCCTAGTGAGCTCTGTCCTCTGTCTCTGTCTGTAGAAGACATCCTGGATGAGGTGTCGGGGTTGACAGTGAATAGTCCAGATGAGACTTTGGTGGAAGGATTTCAACTGACCCTGCAGAGCCCAGGAGGTCATCAGGAAGACAAAAGCTGCACGGGGACTGGACAGAAGGTAGGTTATGGAATGCAAAGACACAACTTGATGTATACAAACATACATGGACAGTGTATTCAGAAAGTGTTCTGACCCCTTCACTTATTCACATTTGTTGAGTTGTAGCCTTTAAATTAGTTTTTCCCCTAATCCATCTACACTCGATACCTTTTTATAATGACGAGCGAAAATAGAATTCGTGTGTGCGACCTGTTGATCAGTGCTGGTGTTTGGAGTGGCTGGTTAGCTACATTGTTGTGTGGCCATCTTTTAGCTAAGTGACTTGTTGTTGTTTGTTTTTTTAGCTTCGGAGGCAATGTGTTAAATTTCTCACTGTTTCTGATCTCAGATCTGTCAGACAGAACAGGAAAATGCTGCTATCACTGATCAACAATCCAATGTTTGTACAAATACTGAGTCCATGTGTTTATGGTTTATATAAAATTCCTCTGGCAGGTCTTATCTTAAATTTTTCTTCACTTGTGTCAGCGGTGTGGTTTTTTGTGTGTAGCATGTAGCCAGAAAGGGGGAAAGTGTGAAAAGCTGGGAGATGTTTAGAGGCTTTTTTTTTCTCTGCTCTTGTGATACTGTTGTGTGAAAGATCTGAGACAAGAAACACAAGTGTGTAAGTAATCACACACGCACAGTACACCACATTTCTCTCTCACACACATAATTGCTTTGAAGTTGCTTTTTAGTAAATTCAAGTCCAATTTGATGGTTAATTCATGCAGTAAATATCTGTTGAAACCTAGAACTGTTGTTGAACACTGTAATCGTGCATGTGTTCTTGCATAAGCAACAGATTTGGTTTTATTACAGTGCTGACAACATATTACGTGACTGTACTTTGTGGCATGTTCAACTGCTTGCGTGTGTGAACCTATTGGCCCTAGCTCCATGAATGTGTGTGTGTGTGTGTGTGTGTGCACGCGCTCTGTAGCACAGAGATGATGACAGACAGGTGAGTGAACAGCATCACTTTCTAATTAAGATGATGTCTGGTCTGATCAGGGTCGGCGCAGTGATCGCTGGGACGCGTCGTGTGCCAGCCGGTCTGCCTTGGATACGGTTGTCACTTCCATTACCATGGCAATGTCTGATAACCAGTAACCACCGGAATTTTTTTATTTTTTTTTTATTTTTTGTGCCTCTGTCAATAGCCCAGACATGAACAAAAGGGCCAGGACAGCACTGTGTTCTCTCTTGGATATGTGTCAGTGAGCTTCAGTCTTGAGGGCGAACTAATGGGCAAGGTCAGAGCCTGGTCTGGTGGTTCTGTGATTCCAATGTGCCATTATTAGTTGGAAGCAAAGTATGAGAAGATATGAGTGAGAGAGATGCCAGGATGGCTGGAAAGGCATGAGAGGCTTGCTTAAGTCTCATTTGGTGCACTTGATGTGGGGAAAACATTCAGCCGTTTTAGCATGTTATTACATTAAAGTAGGACATTTTTATATGCAAAAACAGGCTTCAAGTCTCCCATCGGCACAAAATGAACACTGTTCATCAACCAATAGATCATGAGGTGTATTCGTCTCTTGGGAGGCACCAAAATGAAGCTGTGAGACTAGGATTTAGCCTAGCTTTTGTCTGCAATGTTGGCTCTTGGTGTTTACTGCTTAGCCATGTGCTTTTTGGTTAATTATCAAAGGCTGTTCCACATGAGTACAGAAGGAAAAACTAAGCTTTGCAATATAGGGCGAAACTGTATATCCGAACAGTGCAACAGTATTAACAAAGCTCTGGAAATCTATGATCTTCATCTCACCTTTCAGTCTCTCACCTGCTGCTCCAGTCTAACATGTGCTGTGTGGTTTCCCTCCTAATTTCCATCTGCTCTCTGTTTCATCCTCCCTTTTCTCTGCCATTCTTTTTCCTTGGCTAAAGTGCTTTTTTTTTTATTGTCAGCAACAGTATGACCATGGCCTGTCTCACTGACATGACAGCTTCTGATCATCCTGTCTCTTTATCTGCCGTCCTTCCTGTGCCTATCCGTTCTTTCTTTTTCCCCTGTCGTTCTTTACCCTTCTCCTCCTCGCTAACCTCCAGCTGTTCACTGACATAAACAACACGAGGCTGCTGAACGGCTCTCAAACTGCTCTGCTCCTGTAGTGCTCCAGCCGGCTGTGGGCCCTGACCTGAGCCTGAAGCACTCAGACACTTTCTCTGTCAACCAGTGCCGGTTCTAGCCTGCTATATTTGGGTGGGCAGGTAGAAATAATGGGTGGGCAACTAGGCCGAAAGTTGCCGGTTCAAATTCCTGACCAGAAAACAGATTGGGAG